>JAOVVB010067138.1:0-14120 GCA_028570985.1 Heterobranchus longifilis | reverse complement strand
ACATTCCAACTTTTTTCTCGAAACATTAAAACTTTTTTTCTTGAAACATTGCAACTTTTTTCTCAAAACGTTACAACGTAATTCTCTTAAAATTTAGACTTTTTTCTCGAAACATTACGACTTTTTTTTAAAGAAACAAATATTTTTTATTGCATCACAGATAGGACACTGTATAAGATGCAGTCAATGCATGAGGATATTCACGATTATCTCGATAATGGAAATTCACCACAATCAACTTATTTATCACGACCCACGATAAAATTGATTATTGTCCCATCCCTACCTACAAGTACCTCGAATTTGTACTTAAATACAGTACATGAGTAAATGTACATTCCACCACTGTATAAAAGCATGATCACTGCATTCAAAGATTAAATAATGTGTTATGGATTATGATCTTTATCATCTAGTCTATGTGTTTCAATTTGTTGTGGCTTCAATTTAATCTACTCCATCTATAATCATAATCATAATTAAAACCACTTAAGTTCTGGTGTCTACTTTCTCATTATTTCTCACACTGCCATAGGCTATGACATGTTTTTTTATTTTTTTATTTTAATGGATAGGTGGATGTAGGAGCTTCCGTGAGGTCCTTGAATGCAGCGTTGGTTTCCAGGGAGTGGCACCTGCACCTGTCCGACCTGTTTGGGGGGACACATGACTCCGGAGGAATTTCCCCCGCTGCTCCCGTCCTTTGTTTAACGGAGAGTTTTTTAGTGGGAGCCAGAGGGAGAGAGCCAGAGGAGAGGGGGAGATAGAGAGAAGAGAGAGGGAGATATAAAGATGTCGGAGCCAGCCACTAATCCCGCTGCCACCTCGTTCCCAGCGCCAACTATTTCTCTGCCTCTGGGACTGGAAGTACTGAGGACTTACTCTGGAGCTCTTGTCTGTGTGGAAATAGTAAGTGTGTGTGTTTTTTTATAGAGAGATTATTAATGATGATCAGCTGTGTGTTGCGTTCTTAAATGCATCGGTGGTGTTGCTGCTGTCACTATTTACTGCATTAATAATTGATAGCCTTATTATGTCGTTGAAGTCCAGTGAGACTTTAAGTTGCAGGCTGTAACACGGTGTTTCCTCTGATGTGCACACACTGCTCACTGTGTGAATGTTTCCAACACTGTGATCACACTGTGATTGCCTGAGGCTGGCTTTTTTCCCCCCCTTAAAGTGTGACAGCCAACACAAGGGCAAATGTCGCCTCGAGGGTCAAAACACCTGTTTTTTATAGTGTAGGCCTGCAAAATGCCACATTTGATATGAGCACCATCTCCTTTAACAACATTAAAGTGTCTTTGCATGCTCAGCTTTATGATGATTTGACTACTTATCTAACGGTCTGTTTGCAGACGAAGGCCTGTAGAGGCCAGAGTCATCTAAATGCCCAGTGTACCCACCTGCCATTAACTACAGTGGATAGCCTATAAATATTTGACAAGTTCCATATCACCATCTTTAGTGTTTTAACTTTGTCTGCCCCTTTGTCCAAAATAAACCGAGCATTATGGCACCAAACATAACCTATCGTGCTTTTAGCAGGAGATAACATTGATGTGATAACAGGGGCGTAAATGACAGTGCAGGCAGTGCGTTGCACTGGGGCCTGTGGGGGTGGGGGGGCCGTGGAGAGCAGCAGTGTGTTGGATGGAGAATGGTTACCTTGCGAGTGAATCGGATTGCCACCCTGAAAAGAGGCCTGTGTTCAAAGAAGAACTCACATTACACGATGATGATGATTAAAATGGTGCTATGGTCTTGAAAAGGCAAACTCATCTCCATCATGTTTTTTTTTAATTGGCAAAATAGTCAGCAACAATCTACTTTATAACAAAATGATATGCCTATTCTACATAAACTATAGAAACTATTCAAAAACAATTCAATTAAAGGAATAATGTGTTATTTTCTTAGGTATTTTTGTCATATGCAATGATGTTTGCTGGGTAATATGTATGTTGATGTTGTCCAAAAGCCCAAGTAACTTATTCGACTGGAAAATCTGACACATAGGCCTAATGCTTGATTTTGTGTGTGTGTGTGTGTGTGTGTGTGTGTGTGCTTCATATAGTAACTAGCGTGTACTGGGGCCCGTCATAATAGCATGCACTGGGGCCCGTCGTAACTACCTTACGCCACTGTGTGAAAAGCGGAGTGTATTATAAGCAACATTTTAAGATATTGCAAAACCTCACACAATTATTGATGCACCAATCAGACGTTATTGATTCACATTTAGTACAGTTAGTACAGCTTCATGCTATCAGGTACATTCATAGAGTCGCAGCGGTGCACTGGTCTCCTTATATTAACAATATTCCAATGATTTCCACTCAGCGAGGTATACAGAATTTAAATTCAATAAACAGAGTAAGTACAATACACCTTACCAGTATACCAGTATGATGTCTTCCTAATAGTGATACATAGTTGCCTGTAACTATACTAGGGTTGCAAGGATGGGACAATAATTTATGTGGATAATATCGTGGATCGCGATAAAAAAAACAATAAGTTGATTGTGGTGAATTTCCATTATTGGGATAATCGTGAAGATCCTCACAAATTGACTGCAGTTTACTACAGTGTCATATCTGTGATGCAATACAAATATTTGTTTCTTTAAAAAAATCGCTGATAACCGTCAGTTTTCATACCATGGTATACTGTGAAACCGTAAACTGTACAAATGTGTTCGCTGAAACATAATTTCCAATATGAGTGTTTGTTTCTATCCCCAGTTATTTGGTGGTCTGGTGTGGATCCTGGTGGCTTCCTCCAATGTGCCCGTGCCTCTGCTGCAGGGCTGGGTGATGTTCGTCTCCCTCACCACCTTCTTCCTCTCCTCCGTCTACCTCGCGCTCCTCGTCACTGGTCTGGCTTACCGCATCAACACTGACTGGAATTTCGTGGTGAGCTGCTGTAGATAAAAGAGCTGATTAGTCAGTCTATTATCTGTCTGTCTGTCTCTCTCTCTCTCCTTCCATTCATTCAACTCACCGTTCCTCACCGAAACGCATTGTGTGCATCTTTGAGGTCTACCAAACATGTTGAATGCATTTCCTTCCTCATACATTTATAGTATGCTGTCTTCTTCTTTCCTGTCTTTGCTGGCACATTGTAGCTCATCTTGGCGTGTTACAGCAGATCAGTGGAATAATGTGACACTATTGCTAGGACTGTGTATCGCGCCACCCACATGCGCATGTGCCCTTGTGCGCAACATGGGGACCCACTCATAGAAAAACAGCCCCACAGTGCTGCTAGAGGTCTACAACTACACAGTGATAGACAGAATTTTGTGGGCACTTTCTAAGGTCTGGACCCAGTCAGACACAGGGAACCTTTAAGAGGGCTGTCAGTATTTGATAATGTTGTCATGGCAACAACTGTTGTGTTTGTGTGTGAAAGTCAGAGATCTGGTTCAGTGGTAAAACTGTAAGTCAGTCTGGCAGTGACAGTACTTCAATTCAACGTGTGCTATGAACTGTCAACACATCAAACAGTGACTGCTCTGTGAAAGATGGAAGTCAGCTGGTGTTGTGTCTCCACAGCGCTGTGTCCTTTCCTACTTTCACTCCTGGATAGTGAAAAATAAACTCCCTGGCCCGTTGTATTTCCTTAAACCAATCACAATCATCCTGGGCGGCGCCACGCCTCTGCAAAATATAGTGTCGGGACGGAACCCGTTTCGGTGTAACACCTACACGAAAATGTGGTGAACATTATTCTTTGTAGATCTTTACAATCATTCACCAAAAGAGCAGAGGAGGCCTGCCTTATTACGCAATCCAAATCTTCAAAACTTGTCATTTTCAGCGTGTAGGTTGATAGCTCGGAGGCTGTTGCCGTTGTTGACTTTCTGTCTCGGACAAGCATCAGTCAATACTGAAGCCACTGTTTCAAAACTCTTCATACAGTCTGCATTACCAAACAGTTAATCTCACCTCCAAAACTCACTCAAACCACCAAAACACTGTCACTATTTAAATAAAGCACAAATGCCTAAACAAATATCTTTAAAAAAGTCAATGTTGACTTATTTTAGGTTAGCTTGTAAGAAAAGTTACATCACGTTCTACGTCACGTCATGTGTAACTGCAGCAACGTAACAAACCTAACCCTGACCCCATGATCTTTTCCTAAACCTAACCGAGTTTTTTTGCCTAAACCTAATGTTAACATGTTAACGTTAAGCCCCGTGTTTAAAACTGCAACATACATGTCTCAAAATAAGATCGGTCCACCAAAACAATTCTCACTCAGAAAGCAAACACTGTCACTCATAACACACTGACCTAAAAAACACTAACAACAGAGAGCAGCACATCCATAATGAACTTTGATCTTTGGCGTTATAATAATAATTTTTCACATAATGCGTGCGTGCGTGATGTCACTGAATAAGACACTGAATCTTATAGGCAGCCATAGTGTTTACATTTTTAGCATCTAGGATAACCATAACATTAACTGGAGGGATAATTTAAACTACCTAAACTAAATAAATTGTTTTAGTAGCTCTCTTTTATCATCATCATCATCATCGTTGTGCCACTTATTAAAACATAAGCAGTTACACTTCCTCATTTTAACAATATATTTTAAACCAATAATGTCTGCTGGCAACTTTTATTTCCATGTTCTGACCAGTGTAGTGTCAGTGTAGACCACAGCCGAGTTGTTACGACACATGTAAGCGACTGCTTAAATGACTGCTTTTAGATTGTCACTATTGTTTTTGGTCTCATGTCTCCTGACAATAAGCTGCAAATCTGACAGTTAGGCTAACATTTAATAGACCTTTACCCAAAGACAATAACGAATGTTTAATTATTTTCCTATACTTGAAGTTACTTATTTTTTCCTTAATATTATTTCCTCGACCATTAGCCAATTACCTTGCTTAAGACATTTCCAATAACGTACACTAGCACCTACACGCAGCTGTGGAGTACAACGTGTAGAATGTAGGCCTAAATAACATGAAATCACTATTACAAAATCTCTGATTTGGAGAGCATTTTCCATCCGTGTAACTATGTATTTATAATATAAGAAAAAAGTGCCATATTACTAAATAAATAAATACACTTGAAAATGCCGTTGTAGTGTACTCAGTGTTAAGTCATACAGAGCCAGCCTTGCCTCAGGCTCCAGGAGTAGCCAGGCGTCTGGGGTTGTTTGTTTTCGGCCGAACAATGAGTGACATGGATGATGAGCTCACACCAAACAGCAACAAAGGCCCATCTGTATCCCTGCCAGGCTCGCAGAGTCGACAACACAAACTCTCATTAACCTTCTTTAGTCTCTGACACGCCCTCTCTCCCTCCGGGTCTTTCATCTCTGTCTTTCTGTGTTCTGTCTTGATGGTTTTCAAGTCACCTTTCCACTCTCTTGTATTTGTATTCTCTTTTTGCCATGTTTGTTGTATTTACCATGTTCTGCTTTATAATGTAAAAGGTTGATTTGTTGACAGATAGCCTGGGGCCGGATTCACACGCATTTCCTCAACATAAACTTAGGAAGATTCCTAAGAAAAGACTTAGGAGGTTCTTAAGAAGTTTCTCAAGTACAATTCTTGATTATTTTCTGATGATCTACCTTTATTTCTTACGAACTTCTTTATTTTCTTACGTAGGGCCTATGGCATGTAGCCACTGTAGAAGGATAGAAAACAGTTGGGACATTTTTTTAGTGACAGCTATATTTATGATTTACTTAAAACTTGAAGTATTGGGAAAATAAGTAACATTTGCTAAACAACACCAAGCTAGAATTAACAATAAATGTTAAACTAAGTGTTAAATAAACCTAGTAAGACTGAAAATCCTAATTAATTGTCTAAACTGTCTTTAAATTAATGAATTGAGAGGCTCATCTTTTCAATGTAACAATTTTAGGACAGGTGTGTAGGGTCATCTTAAAGTTACCAAGAAAATTAGGAAGAAATGTCAGAACTTTGCTTTCAAGAATCTCATTTTTTTTCTTAGGAAGAAACATAAGAACTGTATTCATGAATATCAAATCTTCTGAACTTTCATCTTAAAACTGAAGTTAAGAAGAAAGCAGCACTTAAGAAGTGTTTTTTCTAAGAAGGTTGTGTGAATCTGTCCCCTGGTTTGTTATGTGAATGTCAAAGTCCATGTAGCTTCAGTGACCCGTGCAGCTATTGTCTGATTATTACCCAAAGTGATAAAACTCACATGTTGGCCATTCTTCATCTACTGCTTAAACCTTTCTGTGTTTATTTTTAAAATGCATCCTCTCTCCTTTTCCCTCAGGATGTGATTTACCACTTAATAGCTTTACTTTTCTACTTTGCTGCCTTTGTGCTGGAGGCAGCAACTACAGCAGCTAACGGAGGAGCCTACATCAAGCCACTGGCCAACAGCACTGAAACTGTCCTGTGTATAACCTACCCTCGGGGCAATATATTCACAGTCCTGACTGACAGGCAATACAGTATTAATGTGGCGGCCACGGTGAGTGCTGTATATGTATATTTTCTTTCACAATGACTGGACTCACAGTACTATCTGATTGAATATAGCCCAATGTCAAACTCCTTTGTTGACTTTTACTGAGATAGGGGACCTGCTGAAAATGCCTTAGAAAGATAAGAAAAAAATAGAATACACACTATTCACCCTAACCCATACACAAAGTAAAATTCTCATGGTATTATGAAAGGTTAATTCATATAATCATGAAAGTAAATCCAGAGCTTTCCATAAGCGCCAGCTGTCTACAGCTGACTACTCATTTAAGTCCAGCTGGCTACTTTATTATATACATTTTAATTTAATGAATTAACAAATGAAGGCATTATCTTTATTTACATTGCACTTTTTACAGCGATTAATTTATTCATGATTCAGAGAGATTTGAGTTAAGTGAGTCACATGTTAGGCAGGGTCTGAAATTAGCAGCAGCCAAATGCTGATAAATTCTGAAAGTGGCTGGTAGATTTCAGACACAGAATAATGATTTATTATTGAGTGGCTGGTGAATTTCAACATTTATCTGCCAGTGGCTTTTAAAATGCATTTTAAGATGTTAATTTCCCACCCTGGGAATAGGCGTGGCTTTAAATATTATAAGCTATTTACAGACGGCCTAATTCTCTTTCACAATAAAGTAGTGAATTATCGGGTAGGCAAACCTTTTAGATTATGCAATAATTAAGATCAGTGATAGAATAGTGGCATTAGAATGTGCCAGATTGTCACCAAATTTGGGCTTTTACGGACATATTTTTTCCCTTGGGGAGCATGCCCCCGAACTCCCCCAGCTAGCTACTTTTCCCCACTGACTGGCTACTCTGTATCTTGTGGAAAGCCCTGTAAATCTAAACCTGACATCAGCTACTCTTTCATCAGTCATGTCAGAGAAACACGTCAGCTGATACATTTGCATGTACAAAATAACCTCCCTGCTCACCGCACTTCAGTTTTGGTCTTGTTTGGGTTCACATTTTTGCATGCAGCTTTTGATAATGTGAACGAGTGTCCATAAGTTAACAGAATATTGTGTCAGCTAAAATTGTCAGGCCTGGGGCACACTGGTGGCTCACTGGTAGAGCGCACGCATCATATATGAAGCGCAGTGGCCCCAAAATGTACCCAAACCTTATGCTGACCCAAAATGTGCAACTTAAGAAGCTCATGTAAAAGGCAACATTTCTGTGCTGGGTTTTCATATTCTGTATGTATTGTATGTCAAAGAATTGCTCATTTTGAAACAGAATTTTTGAGTTTATACTTTTGCTGAATAAATATTTGAACTAATTATCATGCAAAAATACCACATTTACTAGTTAGAGTTATAAAAATAAAATGCTTCACTCAGCTTGCTTTTGTAATGTCTCATAGGTGTTGATTTTGAGCTGCTGGTTAGAATAAGAAAGACGTTGCACAGTAAAATTGGCTGGGTTTTTCTGACCAACAGGTTTTTTTTTTGCTTTCTCTCCTTTTGTCTCAGATATTTGCATTTCTGGTGACACTATGCTACGGCTGCAGTATGGCGATGGGCTTCAAGAGGTGGAGGATGTAACCGGGAAGCACAAACTATTTTTATAACTGCTTCATAACTTCAACAAGTATTAAAACGATATCAGACACAGCAGCACTGCTATCCAGTTCAGTTCCTGATGGGAAACTCACACCATCAAAATATCTGTTAACTGTTTAAAGTGTTAACATAACCTTGCATATGAACATTTTGAGACTATACAGGGTGATTTTGCAAGATGTAAGTCGTGTGACAGTTATGGTTTTGGTTTCGCCCACTTTGTTAATCATAAAGATATTGCCTAATTTCTTGAGTAACATCCTCATTGGAGGGAATATTTCCCATTTTCAATACCACAAAATGTGCCTGTATGCTGCTAATAAGTTATGCACAGCAGAACATTAATGTGATGGTGCAATTTGTTAGATAGCGCATAATATTGCCCCATTTCCTGACTGATGGTGCAATTTGTTTGATCGTTTTCACTGTCCTCCTTGGTGCTAAGGAGCTGTAAACTAACTCTATTAACACAACTGTTATTATATGTGTATGTACCCACTATTTAAAATTTGAGTTGGTCTGATATTTGAATTTCTCAATGTCTTGTGAACACTTTTTGTGAGATTTTCTCAGTATATCTGGCATATCATGTTTTTATTCCACAATTCGTAACTATTGTACATTCTCAGTAAACATTAGTCATTGTCATAGTATCTGTTACTGTTTAAACTGTCATATGTGACTTACTGATACATATCATTTGACCTAAGTCTTGCGGTTAAATAAATCTGTCATTCTGTTCTAATATAAGATAATCATTTAATCTGACCATCACTTGTCAGCTACTATATTTCAAACATGATCTTTATCTACTAATGGATCATTTAAGTATATATAGTAGTATGTTTTTAGTGTTTGACCCTGATTGTAACAGTGTTGATGATACATCCATCATGAAATTACCCAAATCAATAACTATCTTTCTACATGATTTATTAGTTGTATTTACTGTATACTTTTGTTTGCATTAGTCTATTAAATGTTATTAATTATTTAATTAAGTTTTCTTTTTGACACCTGTATGTTAAATGCTTATAACTACAGAAATAAAGGTTTTGAAGGAAAGAAATATATATTTTATTTGCAGCATAACAGGGTGCATTGTTGTCTGCCACAGTGTCTTTTTTTAATTCTACCACCAGGAGGCGCCAACGTCCCAAGATTTGAAGTTGTACACATACAGGCTTTATGGGAGCACACACAGCAAGTGTCCAGGGATATGCTGGCTTACAACAGTGTCCAGACAGTATCGTTTCCCACAGAATTCCTCAGGCTGCACAATTCAAAGACTTGACCAGTGAACAATGTCTCTTTGATTATCTGTGAGAGAGTAAAAAGGTGGTCCTGTTACTCTGATGGGGACTGGACACAAATGGAGTTAATTGGCATGTTCTTATGCATATTGGCACAGTTCTCTGAGACAGGCCTGCAGTACTTGCCCTAACTACATTTATTTGCGACACTATTTAAACAGGTTTACAGGCTTTCTCCACAGCAAAATGCTGAAGCTGGCAGTATGCTGCAGTACTCCAGTTTGTAGCCTATTATATATTTTTAATGTCAAATACATGTGTGTGTGTGCGTGTGTGTGTTTAATCTGATCAATGCAGTATAATGTTTTTATATTGTTTTGAGAAAGCTGAGGAGTATTCCATTGAATATTGGTAATACAATACCACACATTAAACTTTTCTTGCTTATTAGGCTACTTGTGTGCAGGTTTTTTTCTGGTCATTCTGTTCTTAATATTTAATTTCACTTAACATGTAACATTGTAATATAGTTTTAGCGAATAATAATAATAATAATAATAATACATATTTGCTGTTGAGAAGTCTTTTAAAAAATAATATTGCTGATTTTGACAGAAAGTTCAGTGCTAGTAAAAGTTAAATCTATAATTTCTAAATGCCCATGTGCACAATAGAATCTGTTTCCATAATTGATTCATTATTTGCTCCTGTATTTGGATGATTCATATAATATATCCATCTCAACTCCCTGCAGTGATTTTCTGTTGTAATTTGTATTTCAGCCACTAGATGTCGTCCGTTATCAACTGCTCAACCTTTCCATATTCATCCCATGTTTATACATAAATAGTAAAACGTTGACATCAACAACAAATGTTGTTGGCTCGTTATTGTGCTTGTAGCGTGCTGATGCACCCTCAACACTTAGGAAGTCAGATAAAACTCCCAAGGAAGAAAACACTTTGTTCATTACTATTAAAAAAAAACGAATGTCTGCTCATTTAGACTAGTCTATGCTACAGTCAGTCGTTGTTTTAGCTCTGTTTTGTGCGGTGCGATCATAGACTGTATAAAAAGGGAGGCTGCAAATACTGCCAAATGAAAAACATCAACCAACTCATGAACGCGCTTTACTTCCCTGCGCTCGTTCACTCATTGCTGCTCACCTCTGCATCTTCCATACCGGAAGTATCGCGGCGACTCCTTCACAATAAAAGTAACACATCTAACATGAAATTAGAAGTTTTACCTCGAACTTTCAATGTTTGATTAATGTTGCATTTAACCGATGTTCACATACACACACTGTTGGTTGTGTATTGTCATCATTGTAATGTTTTATTTGAATAGGAATAGCCCATTCAAAGTATCTTGCTATGATAATACCTGTGTTAACTTCTATTTAATTCTATTCTATCTTCTAACTTCTATGACAAAGACTGGTCTTTAAAGAGCCCCTCCCGTGAAAATTACGTTTTTAATCATGTTAATATGTCTATATGGTGTTTTTATATGCTACAAGACATATCATGAGTGAAATTAATTGTCAACATCGTGAGAATTTCTACCTTGAAACTGCACTGTGCCAACAACAGTCTCAAAAATCTGGATTCAGACAGCCAGGTTTTATGACATCACATGTCTAAGGAACCAATCAAGTCACTTGCCCCAACCACAAGTGATTGGCGGTGGTGGGCAGGGATTTCTTAATGAGGGAGAAAAGTAGATGCTTCCAGATGATTTATTTTTACTTTGCTGTGGGGAAAACCATGTTAAACAAAATACTAATCATATCAGATTATTTTACATACTTTAAAATGTGTCAGGAGATCTTTAAAATCTTAATTCCGATGTTTTATTTTGGTGTAAAATAATCAACCGGAAATGCACTTTTTTTTGTCTTTATTCGGCGGGCTTGACGCTTGTTTCTCGTGTCGTTTTTTTTTCTCTCAGTCAGTGTTGAGAAGGCAGTAAGAGCAACCGTAGAGTGTCGGCATTTACCTGTCAAGATACGGAATAACCTTACCAGCCTAACATTGGGACTATTTCTAGTTTCGACTAGCAAACTTCAAAAGCTTATCTTCACGGTGCAGCCATGGGTATGAGCGGGGCGGCGTGGAGGCGAGAGGGGGATTTAAATTTCTCTTTCGTCCCAACAGCTTCTTTTGATTTGAAGTAAACGGTGCACCAGAGCAGAACCGAGCTGTGCTTCTTTACGCGTTTGACTGAGATAAAAGTTGTTATTCGTCGATTACGAAACAGCAGAATCTTTACACACGGGTTGTTCGGTTTTGTTGATATTTTTTGGAGTATTTGGTTTTCCTGGAGAGCGGAGGTGGCGAACTGAAAGCGGCTCACCGAGTCGGGACTGACCACTGGAGTTGGTCCTGAAAATGGAGGCTGTTATCGAGAAGGAATGCAGCGCGCTTGGAGGACTCTTCCAAACTGTTATCGGAGACATGAAGGTAAGCCAAATGATCTTCGCAACACAACTTATGTTATCCGAGAGCTGTTAAGTGCCGTCTAAAACTATCTATCTCCGCCAATTAACTTCCCAAACATCAGTCTGTGTAACGTTAGTTGTGGCTTTACTTCAACAGATAAGCTAACTCAACGTTAATCAATTTAATCTAATTGTATATCAAGAAGTTGATGAACACAATGGAGTAAGTTAGGCCTAGAGCTGAGTAAAATGTATGTATTATTTCCAACTGATGTTTATGATAGCTAGTATTCCCTTCCACTTCATATCAAAACTTCCCTAGATTTTTTTTTCTTTTTCCAAGGTGTTGAAAAGGTGGTTAAAAGTGAATCAGGCATGCAATCATTAATCTTAATTTTATAAACCCCCACTAATTAATCAAATGAGTTCAACTATTCTGTAAATATCATATGCATCCTGTGACTGTATACATAGTGAACAGTATTTTGTAATGCTTGTTGTATGTAATGTAGGCCTATGTAATGTATTATTTTTCACCTGCCTGGGGACTGATAATGAAAATTAGCTTTTAGCTATATCATTGTATAGTGCATCTTATTTCATTTACTGAAATTCATGTTTTCTGTATGTGGGCTCTGTCATATAATCTTTAAAAAATAGTATAGTGTTTCTGGTCTTACTAACTTACTATTTTTGACTGCAGTCTTCTCCATTCCTTCCATTCTATTCTATTGGAAAAACACATTTTACGTCCATTTGTTCCACTTTGAAATTGATGCTGCAGCCAACATTGGATAAAGGCTAAGTAGGGCAATCATCCCTCTTAAAACTAGGGCATCTTATTTTGATGTTATCTCTTACAGCTTTGCAATGAGACAATTAGCAATTTCCCAGCTGTTGTAAGTTACTTGCCTGAAGGAATTCTGGGAATGTAGCTGTCAGGGTAGGACATTACCCACAGGGTCTGAAGGCTTTGACATGTGTAGGTCAAATGGCCAGCCATCGGGTCTACTCGAGTCAGAAAGTTTGTTATGAATACTGCTCAGACATTCAGCACTTCTCCCATGTCTCACTTGACTAGCCACAGTAGTTCACTGTAACTCCCCAGTAACTATGCTGCCAGACGATCCAGTGAAAATATGCAAATGCTTAGTGTATTTGTTTTGTCTGTACAACATTTCCAGTGATGCCTTTTTCTTTGAGAGCGATGCAGATGGGGTTGTGTACTCAAAAAATAAAATGACAGCTCACTAAACCTAAGCTAACTGATAGGAGAAATGCAGACAAAGCCCATCTGCCATGGTGCTGGAGTGTTTGATATCTGGCTGATGGTGGAGGCCACTACAGAGAGCGAGCAGAGATGGAGATATGCAACACGTAAAGAGAGGGCAGAGATCAAAAAGAACAAAAGTGATGTAAGGGAGATTGGGAGAGAGAAAGAGGTACTGTATGTAGGGAGAGTCGAGTTGGTTATTGGGTGTAATGTTTGACAGCACAACATGACATTCCTCAGACCCCTGACAGTAGTAGCACATCAGTGACAAACATGTGCTCGTGCGATATTCATCACATTATCTGGTGCTGTCTTGGCCTCCTCTTTTCGATGCATTAGGCCACTTGTTCTCTGTGATGGTTTCGATTGAAGGCTCTTCAACTATTTTCAGCCCGGGACCTGAATTAGGTAAATTTAGAGTCCCATCGGGAGCCAGGCTCATTATAACATGTATTAGTGCTCTTGTTGTGTGGGGATCTTTCCAAAAGAGGCCTGTGCTGTGACCCATTTTGCAACCTAATCACACGCAGGCCATGACAGTATGCCTATTCTCCCATTAGCAGATAAAGTATAATTTAAAAATATTAAACAAAATAGGAGCAAAATAAAAGCCAGCTGTTTGGAAATGTGGAGGTAATTTGTTATTACACGTTATTCTGTGTTCAAGCCAAACCTCATGATTTTCAGTTCCATTATGCGTACAACCCTGCTAAACTAATTTTCATCCTATAGGGAGCCGAAGGGATGACGTCTTTTTGTAGGCCAACCCGGAAGTTGGCGTCGCCATTGGTTCTCTCATGAAAAAGGCTGTGTGATTTTTGCATTTGATTTTGGATCATTGCAGAAAAATAATCTCTGTGGCGAACACAAGTTTATGATACTTACACATTTTGTCTAGCAAGATAATCTGTCCATATGAACAATAAACAAATGTAAATCGGCAGAACTAAAAAGTTATAACGTTAGGCTATAAACGAAATGGTCCACGTCACTGCCGCCACTACTAAACTGACGGTGACGTTTAATGTCCTCAACAACCTCTGTAGTCTCATTTAGCCACTTGTTAGCAACC
>JAOVVB010067129.1:0-14120 GCA_028570985.1 Heterobranchus longifilis | reverse complement strand
GTGCTTGCCTCAGCTTAATCTGACCGATGGCAATGGGAAGGTAATCAGAGGTTTGCGCAGGGTGATGTGATATCCGCCTGAGGCCCCTTAACACACACATACACACACACACACACATATACACAGACATGCATCACGCCTCGCCGGCTGCCTGCGACGCCTTTGTAAGTGCCGCTGCCTGTAGACCACAGCTGCTTTAACCCTTCTGCAATGCAATTACAGTTTAGATCTTTCGCCTGATTTGCTTTTTTTTTTAGCCTTTGCTTGCTCTGTGTGTCTCTTTTACTTCGGTGCTGCATTCATGATATATATCCTAAAAGCCGGACTGTCCTGCTTGTGTATCATCCGTAGTACTTCTGCAGCTTGTATCATTCACTGATTTTATTTTATGAATGATAATTGCACTCACCTGTTGTGCTGCGTATCAATTCAGGAGGGGAAACGGCTGTTTCGTGTGCACAGGATGTTGTCTGTATTGTACCTCAGTGACAGGAAGAAGTTGTGGTCTGGGTCATGGAGGGTGGTCTTAGTCGAGGAATGGCAGAGAGAGATAAGGATGAGCGTTTAAAAGAGAGAGAGAGAAGGTGCTGTGCAAGGATGATAAAGCACTGGTGGTTAAAAAAAGAAGAAGCACTAGCAAAAAGAAAGATGAAATGCATTGTGAAGTTGCGAAACAAAAAGCATTTAAATAATAAGAGAACGCAAGTCTTTAAATAGAGTGCGGTCGTGAGGTTACTACTGGTCATCCACCTCTGTGTTAATAGGCTGTAATCTCCCCACGCTGGACTCTAATCATTGGTGACGGCCCTCAGATGGGCCGATGAGGCGGGACTTAAGGATGCAGGGCTTGCGCTTCCTCCAATTTAAGCCTCAGAGGTCACAGGAAGTCTAGCCCATTCACAAGCCCTCATCCGTGCATACAGCTCGCAGCTCTCACGCTGCACCAAAATCTTTCTAAGTGGAATCTTCCTGAGAGAGGAAGAGCAAGCGGCCTCATGGACAGGTGACATAAGAGTACAGATGAGGAGCTGCTGCTGCTGCTGCTGCTGCAGCCTTGATGCAGCAGAGGGTCATTGCTAAAGAATCAATATTTTGACCAGTTTTACTCTCGCTGTATGAATGGACTGAATAAAGTGACTCCAACCTTTCACAGGTCCTCAGGGGAGCGACTATTCAGAGGCACTTGAGATGAGCCATTTGTGGGAATGTAACATGTATGAAGTCAGCCTAATTCTCTTCCCAAAATACTGTCACTTCTGGAGCACGTTTAGCTTTTAGTGGATACAGCTGGAAATCTTCCTCTGCTCCTCAACTCGTGCTTTGTAGAGCTGAACGATTTGGGGAAAAAAAACCTAACTGCAATTATTTGGACTGATATTGCAATTGCAATATGATTCACTACAATGCTGGGCGGTATAGCAGTTCATACTGCTGAGTACAGTTTTAATTTCCCATATGATATGAATTTTTCATAGACCGCCATATCAGTGCATAGCTGAAACAATTGCTGTAGCTCTTCAATAGGCAGCAAAATATATAATATTCGCCTCGAAGAATGCTACAGTCGACTGTCAGTGTATTGAGCAGGGACCCCTGTTAACTGTTTACACTTTTTATTAATAGTCATAACTTTTAACTCAACAATAACCCACAACTAACTCTCTTTAACAGGGCAAAACACCATGGCACACAACAATGTGTCACACATAAACAATTTGTAACACTAATATTTGCACATTTACAAAATTACACCACCGAACAGCATGTTTTTATATTCTATGTACTCCTGACAGTAGAATAAGCCACTTTAAAACTATAATAAGGTCATGCAGGAAAAAAAAAAATACTATGATATACCATGTAACTGCACCAGAATCTTAAATAATACTGTGATACAAATCTTTGGTCATACCGCCCAGCACTAATTCATAGTATGATAATTTTTGCATCATTTTATTCTAATTTCTATTGAAAAACATATTAAAATGATCATGGTGTGATGTTTTGCGAGGCTCTGTACAAACAAAGATTTTTTCTTAAGTCTGTAGAATATGATTTGTAGTCTGAGACATCTCTGCAATACTACAATACTTCATTCAGAATGGTATTTTGACACATATTTTGCCTCTAACAAATATTGCTCTTCCTGCAATTTGCATATTGCACTCGTCCATATTGCAATTTTGATAAAATTCTGATTAATTGTTCAGCCTTAATGGCCTTTGGTAGAAATGTTACATGTCAGTATAAGTGCACACTGTCTCGGTGCCCCCTGACTTTTTAGTTCATGCTGACTTTGTCCTGTTTTGTTTCTTTTGAAAGACTCTCAGTTATCGAGGTTTTCTGTTGGTTGGTTTTCCTTGTTTAATATATTCTAGCATGTTTAGTCTGTTTTGTGTTTTCCTTTCATTGTGTACTTGTGGTCTTGTGTATGCCTTTTCCCACCACACCGTTGTTTAATTAGTTAATTAGTGTATTTAGTCTGTGTCTTTCCGCCGTCAGTTGTCAGATCATCTGTCCACGTTCCAGTGTTTCCAGTGTTTCCAGTGTTTCCAGCGTCTTGTAATGTTCTGCATCCGTGGTGGTTTTTGGTCACTTCTGCTTCCTGCTTGTATTTGGACCCTTTTCAGTAAGTTTATTTTGCTACATTAATATTGAACTCAACCAGCTGCCTCCTCATCTTTATCTGTGTTTGGGCCCTGTCCCTGTTTTCTTGAATTAAGGCTTTTTGTGTGAGCTGATAGCTCATACATTGTAGATGAACTCATTCACATTATCCATCTTAAGTTAATTCAAGCCAGTTTAGACTTCAGAGTCGATATGTACAGCGCTTAAGATTTCAAATGTTCAAATGTTTATTTTTTTAAACGCAGCTGTTCATGCACAGTATGTGCGCTATATGTTTTGTAATACACTTTGTATTATGTTTCCTCGGTACACTGTTTGACTGTGCACATCTGTCAGGCTTTCCAGCCAAGAGTATTTAGATATCTCCAAACTATGTTGCATCCGATTTTTTTTTTTAAAGATTTTCATTCATCAATATCTCCCACGTTTTCACTCGAGACTTGATTCTGATAAATTAGGCTGCTTTCTGTCTTGACAGCACTCACTTTAGATTAGATTTTGATGTTGGCTGACACTGATCCCGTCTCTCAGTACTTATTAAAACATGACAGACAGATGACAGATGAATATCCCACGAAATGATCTACACAAATCATGTTATAAACTAAAGCGTCAGTCAATAAATCTGAAGAGACGACTGAAGCTATGAAACCTTTGCATGGCAGCACAAACTAGATGTTGACATTTGTGGTTGATCATCAAAATTCATCATTCAGTTGAGAAAGCTGACACTGAAATTACAGTTGTACAAAAGAAAAAACTTAATCGAAGCTTTTTCTGACCTTTCAACTGCGCTCACGGACTTTTAGTTTCGTTGTCATGGAGATAGCTCTGTTGTCTTCAACTTTATTATAAGTGCAAGTCTACAGGATTGTTTTTCAATACATTTTTATCACTGCTCTATATTTGCAATCTAGATTATACTGAATGACTCTATTTCACAAACTTCCCTTCAGCAAATGTGCGCATCTTTTTTTTAATATTAGTGGATCTGTAGTAAAGAGTACTGTGAAGTAGGGCTGAATCATTTAGAAAAAATATTTAATTGTGATTATTTTTGACTGATTTTGTAATTTGCGATATGATTTATTAGAGGGAATTAATGATCATTTTTACATCATTATCCTCATTGTCATTGAAAAACATTAAAATGATCACGATGTGATTTTTTGCGAGGGTGTGTACACACGCGATGAGACTGCAGATCCACATCAACGATCCTTCATCCCTCAACACGGCACCAAACCTGCCTACGCATTAATTTATAAAGCGAAATGGCTGCGCTGTAAATGCGACAGGATTTCCGCCGGAGGGACGATGAAGATAAACTCTGGTTTATTTTTCTGGTATGATTTCACAAATTAAGCAGAGAGGTCTTTGAGTTCACAAGCTGATAAAGGTCATTGTTGCTGCTGACCTGCTGTTCTTCTGTCACACCAGCTGAAGAAACAATCTCTGTACAAGGCAACTGTGTGTGCGTGTGCCTGTGTGTGTGTGTGTGCGTGTATGTGTGTGCGTGTGTCCGTGTGCGTGTGTCCCTGGAGGATGTTATTTAGGTTGCTCCAGTTTGGACACAAACAGAGCTATAGGCTGTAGTGGAGGATGAAACAGCTGAGCAAATGACCGTGTTTATCTAAGACAACCATGCAAATTCAAGCATGCACCCTGTCTCAGAATATACAGTAAGATACATTTTTAATTTCCTCGAGACAATTAAAGGTATATGCAGCTTTTCCACATTAAAATGTCTAAAAACGACTAGACCTATGTTGTATACTGTATTTCGTTGAGTTGTGCACTATTATCCGAAATGTTTCCAACAATTTTCAAACCCAGAGAGCGATCTGTTACATTTGGTCGCCTGTCAATGGCGTCATATCCCCTTTGTGCATGCGTCTCTGTTGTGGTTATAAATTGATTTTTTTTAAAAATCAGTTTTTAAGCCACATTTTTATGATACACTTTTTAGACCTTGGTCGTTTTTTAACTATATTTTAACTGGATGAAGGATTTTAGTCATCGGACGTCTGGATCTTAAGTTGTCAGACAACAAGCTGAGCAAACGTTAGCAGCAGCTCGCCCCGCAGCCGAACAGCGTTGGAGAAACACTGATTTTTAACGCGAAACTGCTTTATTCCGTGGTTTTATGCGTTTTAATCACCTGGTCCGTTTGTTTTGGATAGGAGGAGACCTCTGTGGATAATTTGGCTCCCGGAAAACAGAACACAGAAGGAATCCTAATCTGGAAAAACTGACTGCAATGTTGGCAATGATGGTAAAGACAACTCCTCCCATGATCCCACGCTACATCACGACACCACCAAACTCCATCTTTTGTTATTGTTTTGATTGAGAGACCCCTAACGGCAGAAAATGACATATTGTGCGTTTAAATCTGTGTCCAATTTCAGAGGCTACGAAGACGGAATGAATTCACCTCCTCCCTTAAGCCCCCGACATACTAGCCGGATTGGTACGGATCACGCAGATGCAGTTGGTGGCAGTTGGTGGTCTTTATATTCCTTTTACAGACAAATTATATAAATGTGAGTCACAGTGGATCTCCTCAAACAACCTCTCTTCAAAACTCTTCTTCTTCTTCTTCTTCTTCTTCTTCTTCTTCTTCTTCTTCTTGGAAAACCAGCTAGCGGTGCATACAGAGTAGTTACCTGGATGTAACCCCGGTTCTATGAGTCCGTACAGAGCTCTCAGCATACAGAAACAACAGAGCTTGCCATGCGTATGAGGTGCAAGGTCACTTTTTACAGGCAGCAGGCGCACCGACCGCATAGGGGTCTGCGGTCAAGTCGCGGTCATGGGCGATGATATTTACATCACACGCACCTTGCGCACACGCGGAAAGTATAAATTGGCCTTAAATGAGACGGTCACCTTGAGAAAAAGATCCCCTGGTTGTCACCCAAATTAGTGCATTTCTTGGAGGTGCCTCTCAAATCTGACAGGCTTTTCATGCCGTTGTGGCGTTTTGGGTCTAGAGACGTATACCTCGAAGGAGTCACATCCAGAAATGGGACACAGCCACTGTGTATAGGGCTAATTTATTCTTAAAACCTTTCACTGCCTCCCATCTGTCTCGCTGCAGTCTGACATCACTTTTTAAGAGTGAAGTGTACAGTCGAGGTTTAAGTGAGTCATTAGAGGGTGGCATTAAGATTACAATCAGTGTAGGTCAGACTCTGCTCTCAACATTTCCTGCTCTGTCCTGTCGTGTTTTATCTTTTACATAAGAGGTTTTCTTTTATTGACAGTCGAGCAGGAAAATGCAGATGAGAGCAGAACAAAGACGGAGAGAGATGATGACGGGCAGTTAGATGTTTGCGTCTCCTCTGGAGGCCAATTAGGTGTCTGTGAGTCTCCTGCTGCTGTCAGATTTATGTGTCACTTCCATCATACACACGCAGAATACATGGCAGCGAAATACCGTTCTCAGTAGATCATGGTGTATGTCGCATTTAAAAACAGACACATATTTAAAAAAGACAAGGACACGTTAAAATCAAGAAAAGAGCAGCATTAAATGAAAGTGCTGATGCATTTATATGTGCAGTGTACAGTATGTACACACTAGCATGTTTGTTGAGCACTAGTATGTTTGTTGAGCACTAGCATGTTTGTTTGCTGGATTGTTTAACCCTGCAGGCTCCACATTCTTTCACAAGGTGCCGGCAGTGCGTTCAATTATGAGTCAGCAAATGTGGATTATTTCCAGAAGCCCATAAACTTTGAAAGTTTCCCAAATATGTGTTTTGCACCCACACAAATACTTTGCAGAGACGGACAACAAAAAAATAGGATTCGTTATAAATTAGATCCATGTAAGATGGTACTTCATAAATCAGCAGGATACTAACATCAATACAATTAAGTCTAAATTCAAGTGTTACGGACTCCACAGTCCTCATCCAAAGATTGTTCATGTGTTTGTCTGTATTCAACATTGAAATTTCAAAAAAGATTGGGTTTTTTTATGGCTGCAAGGTAGAGTTAAGCCAAATCCAGCCTCCTCTATTCCAGCTATCTGCACAGTGGTGTCAGTAGGTTATGGAGTCTGTCTATATTTAGTGCCGTTTCCCCACCTCTGCCTCACTTTTCAAACTAATCCACCGTGGCTCTGTCACCGCTGCAGACGAGCCACATTACCCACTGAACACAACGCAAAGCACATGCTATGTTACATGTATGTCATCTACGCAGCCCGCATCTTATCGAAGTATTCCCACAGTGATACACAGAAGTTTATGGAGAACATTTGGACTTTACTGTGATTTCAAAATCAGGACGCAGGCCAACAAGCAGACAAAGCCTGTAAATGTGTATATCATCTGTCATGGACAGATGGTCAGTAACAACACACTCAATCCCTTCATGTTTCATCACAATTAGGACCAGTGCTGTCCCGTAACGGTCGCTGTTTCACAACGTTAAATAGAATATATCGTCGGATATAATACGAACCGTTGTGCATACGTTTTCATAAGATATCATACAAACCGTTGTATGAGACTATGTTGAATTGTTGCATTCTCATTTAGCCAATCAATGTATCTCTGTAAGGATATCTGCCAGTTATGAACATTTATGACCTTTAATTATGGACCATCCACTGAGAAAATCATTGCCAGACTCAACATATTTATATGAAACATAAAAGAATCTCAGAAGTGATTGTCATGAAGATTTGCATTCATTATCGGGGAGTACATCCAAT
This sequence comes from Heterobranchus longifilis, assembly GCA_028570985.1. NCBI lineage: Eukaryota > Metazoa > Chordata > Actinopteri > Siluriformes > Clariidae > Heterobranchus > Heterobranchus longifilis. Next base: position 6,763 of record JAOVVB010067129.1, on the reverse strand, counting down.
ATTTACAATCAGACTCTCGTGAAATGAAGTCAACATTCTCCACAGTTGTAGAACAGGTCAGGTTGTTTCTGTACCAGAGGAGGTAAACAGATTTTGTTGATGTTGGCCCGTGTGTGATAGCAGGTATGTTTGTTTGTTTTTCTGACATGGTTCAGCTGTCTATGTCCTGTTGGCACGACACCGACATGGAAATTATCTTGTCTGTGTGTGTTGTGCTGCCTGCCTGGCTGGTGCTTTGTCATTGATCTTCCTGTCAGAGCAGCTCAGATACAGCAACTGCACTGTAATATGGAACAATGCAATATGAGATGTAGTATATGTAGGTATGATGTGGAAGATAAAGTGTATGGCAGGAAACATCACTTGTTCTGTGCAAATCAATACAATCTGAATGCCTCTAAAGCTGGTTAATTAAAGCTAGGGTAGGCAGTTTTATTTTGGTGTCATTGCATGGGCAGAAATTCCATAATGACCTTTCAGCATATTGTAATTCAAGTGGTCTGAAAGACTTCTGCGCCTCCTCTTGGCTCTGTTTTCAGGCTTTAAATCTTTAAAAAAAAGAGAGAAGGCTTTCCTATTGGCTATTCTACAAATGCAGATGTGTGTGCACGTCCCTTCAGATGGTGAAAGCCTGATTCAATCAATATGGAGATGCTTGCCTACCCAAATTAAAATAAAAGAATAGATATATACATTTGTGTGCTGTCAGGGCCTAAGTAGGCTATAAAAGGGGGGGGGGCAATCATTTTTGGCTGTTCTGTATTCCTTAAGAAAATGTTACATAGGTAGCTAAAAGTCAATTAGTTAGCCTGTATTTCTTAACAAAACATGACATTGTTGGCTAGCGAGCTAAAATGTAAATTAGCCTATATTCCTTACATAACGTTACATTGTTTGCTAGCTAGCTAAAGGTCAGTTAGTTAGCCTGTAGGCCTATTTATTAACAAAACATTACATTGTTTGCTAGCTAGCTAAAATGTCAATTAGCCTGTATTCCTTACATAACATTACATTGTTTGCTAGCTAGTTAAAAGTCAGTTAGTTAGCCTGTGGGCCTATTCCTTAACAAAACATTATATTGTTTGCTAGCTAGCTAAAAAGCTAAAAAGCTAATCTAACGTTACTTATGTTGGGCAGTTGCTAACAAATGGCTAAATAAGATGTTGAGGACATGTTTGACACCTGGCCTATAAGCGCATAAGTGAATTTCCCAAAAATATTATTCCTTTTAGAATGATCAAATAGTCAAATGTTTTTGATACAATAAACTTTATTCCCATGTTTTATATTTCTAGCTTTGCTTTTTTAGATGTTCTGTTGTCGAGAACATTTCTCAGCTCATTCCAAACACTTGAAGCTGTGCCAGATTATGTTTCCAGTTTGTCATGTCTTTACAGTAATTAAGTCTAACTGTGGGACAGACTCCAGCTGCGCACAGTGGGCGACTCTGTGTAGCCTAGGCTACTCAGCAGTGCAGGACATTTCATCCCAGAATTGACTTTGACATTGTGACTGTTTGGTCAACAACCATGCACATGCCACATTTTTTTTGTTTGTTTAGTTCAGAACCATATCAAGTGGTTTCTATTATTTACTATCACGCTCAACATTTCCCAGTACTTGAGCAGCTCTAATTCCCCATCAAGATTACTGGAACTGCAGAAAAAAAAGGGGACAATAGAAAAAGAGGAAATATCAGATCAATGCAATAAAAATGAATAAAGAGAAGCAGAGTCCTGCGGTCTGTTATGCTGTGGTTTCTCAGTTACTGGTGATAGTTTCTGTCTGAACAGAAACGTTTTGTTGAATTAAGAGGATTTGAGTACAAGTTTGGGAAAGCAGCGTCAGGGAATTCACTGTAGAGCAGCTGAAGGTACTGTGCTTCTGACTTGAATCCACGCAGCGGTTATGATGAGCAATAGCTGTATTACCGTATGTAAATGTGATGTCATATGTCAGTTCTGCTTTACAAATGAGTGGAAATGACTGCTGATGTGCTGCCCGCTGACAGCAGGTGCAAAGTTTGACATTTATATTTTATACCAGTGTTGTATAGTTGACTCCTGGATGTAACAAAGCATTTAGCTGAACTTCAGAAGTACCTGATCTATGACATACTTTATCTTACACTGGCACGCAAGTGTAGTTCTGTACAGGTAATACATATTTTAACCTAATCTTCACCTAATCTACCGTGATCTGCAAGCACTAAGCAGCATACATTTGTTTGTTGTCCGATGTGCTGTTGTGCATCACATCTAATGTGTTATCATCCAGTTGTGGAATGTAACAAAGTACATTTACTCAAGTACTGTACTTAAGTAGGTAGGTATTTGTACTTTACTTGAGTATTTTTCTTCCCTGCCACTTTATACTTCTCCTCCACTACAATTCAGAGGGAAATATTGCACTTTTTACTCCACTACATTTATTTGACAGCTTTAGTTACTAGTTACTTTTAAAGCTGCAATGATTAGTCGACTTAAAATAATACTACTATAATACATACTATTTTGATAATCATTTAAAGTAATTTTTCATGCAAAAATTGTCAGGAAATGCTATTTTCAGACTCTGAAATATGGAGATTTCCTGCTTTTCTCTGTTTTATATCATATTTATCATATATAAAAACATCACCTTGGACTTTGAAAAACTGAGAATGGGCATGTTTCACTTTTTGACAACAATATTTGACATTTTATAGATCAAACGATCAATCAATGAATTGAGAAAATAACCTACAGATGAATCGATAATGAAAATAATTGTTAGTTGCAGCTGTAGTTACTTTAATTAATATTTTGCATACAAAACATATGAACAAAATATTGTATAACACTATAGGTAGGATGACCAAACTAAAAATAACAAATTTAAAAGAACAAATGCTGAATAATTCATCAAGTTTGGACTAAACAAACATTTTTGGTCAATGTGGTCATAATTATTCTACAATTATTATGAGGAGTTTAAATTCTACAATTAACATTGTGTGGATGTTTTATAGGCAGATTCCAGTATTTTTACTTTTACGCCAGTTATTTTCCCCACCAGACTTATTTCCTGGCAATGTAGAGAAGGCTTTGAAACACCATTTATACTTTCATGTTAGGCCAAAGAATTGTGAAAGGGTTTACGCTCTTGAATCCAGGCTTTTGAAAAGATAGCATCAGGTATATAGCCAAAATCAACAGGCCCATTAATAGAACAATTGCTCGCACACTGACGACAAAAAAAAAAAAATGGAAAAGGCTGTAAAAAGAATCACAATGTGAAAAGAATTGACAAAAGTGGGTGTTTCAGTCAAAGCAGCATCGTCAGCTCAACATACAGATCATGTCATTCTAAATAGGCTGTAACAATCAGGAGAAGAGAGGTAAGAGAGAGAAGTAAATTGCAATGGTAATATTTTCAATTAAGACATTAGACTTTTGTTGCCTGGCAACATTTTGTATAAGGGAGGATGATTTAGACTGATGACCTCAGTATTTCTAATCACCATTTATACAACTCAGTTATCAACTCCATTAGATCTCGAGAGTCAAAAAGAGTTTAATTGTGTTGTTCCTGGTTAAATTGGTCTTGCATTAATTTTTTGTTTTGAAAGTCAAGCATCTGGCTTCCTGCTTTCAGCTGAGAACAGGCTCAAGTGATTCAGCTTCCCTTCAAAGTAAAGTAATGAAGAAAATAGTGCTCTGCTCAAAATGAGTGAAGGAGGAAGTCAGTGTTGCCACAGCCTCAGATATTTATACCTATGGGCCTCACTGTCTGTTGGTGTCTGTGGCTCTGTCCGTGTGTGTGTGTGTGTGTGTGAGAGAGAGAACAAGTGAGCAGACAGGAAGTGATTCTGATTGGCTGTGAGCTGCAGCAGTGCCTCGACGGCATTCGTTCGGTCAGGTCGTGCTGTCTCTGACTCATTTCCCGCGGGAGAGAAGGAAACCCTCCAGTCAGCTCTGCAGCCATGCCTCCCCCTCAGATAAATTATGCATCTCACGCCGTGTGTTTGTGTGTGTGCGTGTGTGACAAGTCTTGATGAGCACTGTGTGTGTGGCGTATGTACTTCGTAGTCCCTCCACCTCTCAGTGCTGTAGTGTAAATGATCTATTCTGAGCTGCTTTTACAGTCAGAGCAGGAATGCGGGGGAAGACCCTTCCTTCACGTTCATCATGTGTTTCAGGTCACGGGAGGAGCAGCGAGGTCAGATGTATTCATAAAACACTTTTATCAGACAAGACTGCTCAAAGTGATTTAAACTCAACCCTGAGAAACTTGTAGGAGGGTCTCTCACATATATCTCGCATATCGCTTCTCTTCTTCTCGTCTTTGAACCCCCAAAATGCAACTTGCTTTGAAAAAAATACTGTGTGGAGATTGCGTGTGTGGGTTTCCTCCTGCAGGTCAGACAAACTGGAAACTGTAAAACTAGACGTAGTTGCATTTTGTAGGTTTGTATATCATCAGCTTGCATAACCCAATACTTTTAGAAAACAGTCAGCTTTTCAATCAGTGTTTTTGGTAAAACAATTGTCATGTATTTTCAGATTATTTCTATTTTACAACAGCAGTGGTTCACAAACCTCCAAGCCATTATTTAGATGCCTCCCCCGGAACACCTCATCTGGCTTAATAAGGTATTGATTAGGTATTGACTGATCATGCCAAGATGCATAAAAGCTGTGATTGAAAATCACAATTATTCAACCAAGTACTGATTTTGAACCCATTCCAAAATGAAATAAAATATGGTCAAAATTTCTGAAGAATTTGAAAACTTAGATCTGCACTTTAGAGAGGCCGACAAGTGTTCGAGACCATCAAAACCGGGTGTTTTTTTAGCAACTCTTTGGGACAATAACCATTGATTTTTGTTATTTATGTTGATCATTTGCATGACAAACGTCCTTATTTTAACCCAAACCACAATGTTTTTCCTAAACTTATCCACCTAGTTTTGTTGCCTAAAGTTTTATTTGAATTCACAAAACTACAACCGTAGTGAAGTATCATAGTTTGGCACATAACTGTTTTTAAAAAAAAAAAGTGCTATTTGTACGCTTTACCAAAGATATTCAATATTTATAAAGATACAGCACCGCCAATACCACCAATGATAACAAACGGTACACACTTCCTGTCTCTAAGTGGGCGTGGTCTCGTTTGAAAGTGTCATAAACATCATCTGAATTAATGAAAAGTTATATTTGCACAATTTATTTATATTTTATTTTGCTAACATTAGATATCTACACGGCTGCTCACTATATTTAGCATTAAATATCGATCGCGGATGTTAGCTGTGTTGCCAGATCTCGAGAGAGTTTGTTGCTGAGACAGAAAAAGGTCTCGGACAAAGTTAATTTTCTCCTGATCTGTCCGTCTGAAAAATGTCATTTTAGTGTCCGAATGTTCAGGAGATATGTGACGAAAGGATCGATCATAATCTGCGTTCTCGTTCACTTCTCCCATTGGAATCAATAGACTACTGCTCGTCTCCTAAAGAGGCGGGGCAGTAACTAAACACGCGTGACACAGATACAGGAAATGACTCAGAGTTGCGGGGTCTCGGGTTATCCACGCATTTATACCCGCTACATATGAAATGTACAAATGTAACATATCCCTGGTTTGCAGAAACGTACAACGCCAACATTTATTCTGGCGATGAGTTATTTTAGAAACCATAAGTTAAAGAGTGTCCTGTATCCTGCAGAGCTGAGTTCCACCCTGATGGAGAAGATGCAGGCCCAGGAGATGATGAGCGGCCTGAGGATACCGGAGATGGACGAGCTGGGACAGTTCTTTCGCTCCCTGCCGACCTCCACGCTGGTGGGCATCGGCGCTCTGACTGCCGTGCTGGCGTACTGGTTGGCCACCAGGCCCCGTCCCATCAAACCGCCCTGCAGCCTGCTGCACCAGTCTGAGGAGGTGCCGGTAAGATGGAGCACAAACTCTCACACACAAATGGATTCATAGATGCATTTGTAAGTATATTAGGGTCTCATTCACAAATTCTGACAATATTCATGAAAGGTTTCACACTCATTTTGCAAACCAAGTGGATCATTCCAACCCTGTCTCCTCAAAATTACACTAAAAATACAACTAAACTAAACTGCATTCTCGATTATGTTTTGAAGGAAAGCAATACAATAAAAGGCAAACATATGTTGGTCAGTAATGTTTTTGTGATATGTCAAAACCAAACGTAATCCAGGAGAAAATGCGTTCCCTTCAAAATATAATTGAGAATGCAGTTTAGTTGTATGGTAACGTCATTTTTTAGGAGATGGGGTTGATCATTTGCACATCACTTCTGCACATCACACAGTTTTATATTTGTCCTCCACACTTTTCCAGTTTTAGTCTGATTTACTCACTAAACTCTGCCCAAACAGTGCTCTCTTAAATCTAGCTGCTAAAACCCAGAGAGAATCAATCTGAGTTCATTAAGAAAAATGCTGACACACTCATTTAGGCCACTTTCAGTTGTTATTATGCACTGACAGCAATACGCTTCACGAGCAGGATGGAGTGCTTTGTGTTTTCACTCCTGACGAGACCTGCCGACACTACTCCGATCTACTGATAGACCGATTTATCGGTAGGCCAATTAATCGGCGTCGGCCGATTATCTCAGATCGCAGGGTGATTAAAGTGCAGAGTGTGCAGATCTACAAAAAACAAAGAGATGCTGCTCGGTGGTCCTGTGCACTAACATTGCTTTTATTTATGTAAGTTTATATATTTCAGAAACAAAGAG
>JAOVVB010067121.1:0-14121 GCA_028570985.1 Heterobranchus longifilis | reverse complement strand
TCTGGAAATAACAGACCTCGGAATGTGGTGATTGACCAATCAGAATGCAGTATTCAACAAGGCCATGTAATAATGTTGTTGAATACCGCAATAACGATATTACTCGCGATAAATAAACAGATATTCAAGTGTACTCAATTCTGGCTTTCTGCTGCTTTCAGTATTTAATGCTAAAATACAACAAGTTGTTGAATTAAAAAATAAATAAATAAATAAATAAATTATTTCCAAAGGCACCATTAAAAAAGAATAATAGTTGCATTTTAAAGTGCAGATTTCTGATACTCTATTTTAACTAACTCAAAAAAATCCCTAAGTGTCTTTCGCAATGTTTAGTGTGCAAGTTGATGATGAAGCGCGATGATGATTAAAAAATATCTATTTATTGCACAGCCCTACTTTTCAACTTTACTCCTTGGAAGACAATAACTAGCTCACTAAATATCTAGCGGAATACCTAACTAATTCAGTGCAGTTTGTTAATGTAGCCTCAATCTTAATTTAGGGATTGTTTACTGTGTGCATTTATAGAGTAATAGGCAGACTGGACATGGTGTGTCTTTGCCAAACCACTGAGTATGTGATTTTAACTTATTCAAACTGAAAGTCTAAACTTTACTTATTGCACACATATATTATTCTTGCCCACTAGATAGGGCTGCAACAATTATTTTCTCGATTAATCGTTGGGTCTATAACATGTCAGAGAATCGTGAAAAATGTCCATCCCAGTTTCTCTCAGTCCAAGGTGATGTCTTTAAATGTCTTGTTTTGTCCAAAAGCCAAAGATATTCTGTTTAATAAGATATGAAACAGAGAAAAGCAGGAAATCTCCATAGTCTGAAAATATCATTTTCTGCCATTTTTGCATGAAAAAAGCTCTAACACTAGATATTATTTGGACAGTCAGATATGTTCTGGGATATGTCAAAGCCAGGTCAGAGAGAGAGGGAGATGTGGATAAAGGAGAAAGTGAAATAGTCTGAAGCCTTGAAACTGAAGACACATCTCAGTAAAGTGTAGTAGTAAGTTTAACATCAGAAGATTTTCCAACCATCAGCTGTGTGTGTTGTTGTTTCTTGTCTGGTTGTTGGTGTGAAACATCATTCAGGTCCGTGTGAGAAGCAGCCGAGCAGCGCTGCTCTGCACAAAGTCACGTGACACAAAGTGAGACCGATGGCCCTCATTTGTGACTTTGGGAAAAGTGCTGAGCTTACACCCAGAAAAACATCACTAGGACCAAAGGAAAATATCAACATTTTAAATGTGTGAAATGTGTATTTTTTACACCTTTGCTCACTTTTTTTTCCATCTTTGCTCTCTTTCTTTCTTTTCTGACACTTTTTTGTTCAGGACTTCTCGAATGACGACACCAAGCTGGAGTACAATGTGGATGCAGACAACGGCATCGCAATGGAGGGTTATCTGTTTAAGAGGGCCAGCAATGCCTTCAAGACGTGGAATAGGTACGACAGACACGTCTTATGAATACATTTACAATTACATTTTATGATAAGGAATTGCTATAGCAGGCTGATTGTGGATTTTGAAAGGGAAAGCACTGTCATCAAGTTTAGAATAGAGATATTAGAGGTGCTTTACATTTTAATACCTCAGCAAGTATTTTAAAACATGTTTTGATAAGGACTTTTTAAAATCACGGTCACAAGAATATAATTGAGTTGGATGTAGAAGGAAGAGGATAATAATTCCTGACACCTCTTTCTTTTAAAGTTGACCCATATAACAGTTACACCTCTGGACACAACACACCTTTAGAAAACACAGATGAGGCTTCATCTCTTTACTGTATTTAAATACAACTTGTGAATAAATGTAAATCTACTCATCAGCTCTCTCTCTCGCCGTCGCTCTCATCCACACTAGAATTATGCCAAAGCGTGTTATTTTAAGAGCATCACTGGCAACTGCATGTGACTTTGTTTTTTTCTCGTGACATCCTTTCAGGCGTTGGTTCTCCATCCAGAACAATCAGCTAGTTTACCAGAAGAAATTTAAGGTATGTCAAGTGACTCCCTGCACACTGACCACAATGAAATATGCATGTGTTTGACTTCCAGGCACTAATACCCTCTCCATGTATTTTTAACACGAGGCCGTAGCTTCATTTAAGAGCTGTAGCCAAAGACGTTTAGTGTTGGATAAACCTCAGCTGTATGTGAAGATGTGTTTCTTAATTGTTTAATAAGATGCACTCATCCATTACACAACCCATATATTCTGGAAAAGTCACATTCTGCTCTATTTCTAAACTACATGTATCATCCATGTCGAGATATGCAAATGTATTTGCATTGTATAACTGAAGAAGTTATTGTGTGTCGTACCAAAGCCAAATATTTTTGCTACATTTCAAGAGCAGTTGGACAAAAACAGTTTGTAGCTTTGTTTGACACGTTTTTGCTAAAGCGCAGAAAAAATGGAAAATGTATATCTATGCAAAGCTGTTAGCTGTCAAATATTGTTGATTGTTATTGGTACGTTCAGTTATGGCCCGTTTTGACAGGGTTGCTTTTGCTGCGCTGTGATTTTTCCTTCTTTTTTTTTTCTACAAAAAAATGCTGTGCTGAACAGAAGAACACGTAAAAATAGAGTCCGCACACTAGATAACGCTCACATGAACATATATTTAATTACCAATAATTATTATCGATTAATCTGCTGATTGTCCATCCCAGTTTCTCAGAGTCCAAGGTCTTTAAATGTCTTGTGTTGTCCCCTCAGGACAACCCGACAGTGGTGGTGGAAGACCTGAGGCTCTGTACCGTCAAACACTGTGAGGACATAGAGCGCCGCTTCTGTTTCGAAGTGGTGTCTCCCACCAAGTAAGTTTGAGTCCCGATCAGTCTAATGAGCACTGGAATCTGTTACTAACGGAGGGAAGGTGGAGCAGCAGTGTACCCATCTCCTCCCACGCACGCACGCACGCACGCACACACACACACGCACGCACACAGCAGTTGACACTTGTCTGTCCCAACAGGAGCTGTATGATGCAGGCAGACTCGGAGAAGCTGCGGCAGGCCTGGATCAAAGCCGTCCAGAACAGCATCGCCACCGCCTTCCGTGACAAGGGAGATGACGGCGAGGTACAAACCAAACACACCAAGACACACTGAGTGGATAGTTGGGATTCACATATACTTTAGATAAATAAATCATGTACTGAAACTTTGATTAACCTGTGTTTATCTATATAACACCAATTTCCTACACTCCTGTTTGTTTAGTTTTTCTATTCAATGTTTCCCTTGTGTAGACTGTTAACGCTGTTACAATGCCCCAATTACACCACAGGGATAAAGTTTCATTTAATTTCATCCTATCCCATCTCAATAAATCTTTGCCATCCTTCTGTGTGTCTGTGCGTCTCTTTCATGTCAGAAGCTGGACAGGAAGTCGTCCACGTCCACCGGGAGCCTGGACTCTGGTGGAGAGCCGAAGGAGCGATCACTGAAAGGAGAGAGCGCCCTGCAGAAGGTCCTGGTCATCCCAGGAAACACCTGCTGCTGCGACTGTGGCCAGCCAGACCCCCGCTGGGCCAGCATCAATCTGGGCATCACCCTCTGTATACAGTGCTCTGGTATCCACAGGTAAAGTACGATGGTTTTCTGTGAATTAATCCTTATAAAAGGTATTTTAATATTGAGGTTATGAACAGCTAGACACATACAAATGGCAGCAAAAGCACAACCTGCAATAACAAAGAGCCATGGAGGAGATAGATAAATAAAATATCAAACAAAAAAAAGTAAAGGAAAATCTCAAAGGGAGATACAACATCATGAAACTCTTAAATAACTATGTAGTGCTGTGAAAATGTATTCCAGAAAGGAGAAACGCAGGGAAACTAATACACTGAGGAAACTAATAGCAGCACATTTTATTTATTTATCCACCACTTTGCAGGAATACAGTTCATCTTGAGTTCATTTTGGTTCATTAAAAACCCGGAAAGGATTAAAAGCAGTTATTGCATGTTTGCTTAGTTATGGAAAATCTTTGTACAAACTGTTGGTCTTTAGGGATTTATGAAATGTAAACGGACTGTTTAGAACACCCAGCCTGCTTGTGATGTTGTGACGACCTTTAATTACCAGGGTAGAATATTTAATTATCCTTCAGGCCAAATTTTAATTAACATAGCCTGAATCCCCCGGACACTTCTGTCTTCCTCACTGCAACCTAAAAAAAAATAATGAATCTTCATTGTGGTTTCCCAACCAGAGTGGGTTCACAAATTTACGGGATTTAATTATAGAAATATTTATATTTTATGTATATTTCATTAACCCTTGTGCATCCCATGTCCATGTAAAGAACATGCCATAAAATTCTATATTCATGTTATTTTCAGTCAGTCCTGATCATAACTACCAAATATTCATTAATTATTCAGAATTGTAACTGTTTAAATGTCAGTTTATTCACATAATGCCACTTGTTTTGTTATGAAAAATATTCCTACAAAAATAGTAAAAACTACAAGCCTGATATAATAGAATGCATGATTTAAATGTGGTTTTAATGGGTTTCAGTGGGGACATTGTATTTTGGCTCATGGCTCCACAGTTTATAGGAGCTGAGGTTGAACTTAACAGCCAAAATGATTGAAAAATTAAAAATCCAAAAACGCTCCTAGCAATACACAAGGGTTAAACGACCCCATGTGTGGCCTCTGTAGATCTCTGGCACTTTGCCTCAATAGTAGCTATAGATTTTTGAATATACATATATATTACAAACAAAGGTGTAGAGCAGTCGGAGTACTGCATGTTTATCTGAGAACTACCTTCTCTACATACTGGGTTTTTTGTGGTTAATGCTGCTAATTAATCTGCAGACTCCAATTTCCACCTTGTGGCTAAAACCTAAACTACACTCATGTGTTGAAGAGTATAATGGTCTTCAAGACTTAAATGCGTTGGTCTTTTCACAAAATAAAGCATAATGAGTAATACCATTGTGTTTTCACCTGCAGGAGTCTGGGAGTGCATTTCTCAAAGGTTCGGTCTTTGACTTTGGACACATGGGAGCCAGAACTTCTAAAGGTGAGGGATGAAAAACTGTTGTACACAAATATCAGTTCAAACTAAAAGTCTTTATTTTAAATTACTTTAAATGTGTTTTTATTGCAGTTGATGTGTGAACTTGGAAATGGAGTGATCAACCAGATCTATGAGGCTCGGCGAGAGGAGCTGGGAGCCAGAAAACCACAGCCGGGAGATCCAAGGTACAGAACTGGTAGAAAACATATTGGTGTTTTCATTTATCACTTCACTTATTTCCTGGTATTTAGTGTTTTTCTGTATCTGACTGAAAAGTCTTGATAGTTTTTATTTAAAAAAATAACTAATCAGAAAAGAGGCATTATCATTTTAGTATAAAGAAAATTTGACTTTGGCCTCATATTAAATCTCCAGTTGTCCTTTTATTTACTTTTATTTATCCTCTATTTATCCAGGAAGGTCCCATTGAGATACAATATCTCTTCTGCCAAAGTTTCATATAGAAATACAAACAAGAACAGATAACATCACAGAAAAGATACCAAAAGACACAGAACATACAAGAATCAGAGGCTAAAAGAAGCCTGATCAATGATATCAGTTAAAATCAATAACATTCTTCTGTAACAACTGACTTTAAAATATGGTTTGTACAATTTTTGCATCAAATTGAACTTGGTTTGAGTAGATAAACTAGTAAAAATGTTAATTTCTCACCTAATTCACAAAGAAATGCGTCTTGTTCCTAACAGACACGAGGTAGAGGCCTACATCAAAGCCAAATACGTGGACCGCCGGTTTGTCCGCCGGCCGTCAGACGAGGAGCTTCGCAACAAAGTGGTTTCTCTGAGCAAACAGGAGAAGAGGCTGAGCAGCAGCTCTGAGCATCTGCCCCCAAGACCGCCACCGCCAACCCCCAAACTCCGACCCGGTCAGTCAGGTCAGTAAGAAAATGAACAAACAACACACCTTCAACCCAAGAGTTTGTGTTTTCTGTCTCTCATCTCCGAACTTAGTGAATAACAAACTGACGACATTCAAAGGTGCTGATCCTGAGCTGGATGGTGTCTGACAATCACACAAATGATTACCTTTTAAAAAGTCTTCTGAATTTTAGCCGGATGGATTTAAGACCACTCGGTCCGACAGGTGCTGTGGAAGCCCTGAGAGGCAAGTGAGAAAAATATAAATCTGGTGATTTAAATTGTTTTGTCTCCTGTGTTTATGACTTAAGACAGGTGAAAAAATCTTTCTAAGTTCCTTTTTTTTCATCTGTGAAACAGGTGATTTGTTTTTTTTTGTCAGGATAATTTTTTTGGGTTGTTGTAATACTCATTTTGGGCACAAGAGGCTCAAGTGCACCACTACCCTTTCTTCCAGGTGAGTTTTAATGACATATTATTACACACATCAATACATTTCTAGCCAAAAGAAAGACATCGCAGTAATGTTACATAACTTGCTAACACACAATATATGTACTTTGTGTTTAAAGAACATGGAGAAATGAAAACATGAATGCATTTAATCCTGTTTAGAACAGAACACGTGGTAGTGTTGCACTTCAGCCTCTTGTGGCCGAAATGAGTATTACATCAACAGACCTTTTTTTTTTCCTCACCTGCCAAAACTTTTTTTTCACAGATGGAAATGTTTTTGTTTTTTACCTCTCAGGGCTTCTGTAGGTTTTGGGACTAAATACACAACATTTCTAGTATTTTGGGATAAGTCATCATGGTACATTTTGAAAACCGACATATTAAAGGTCAGTTGCTGATGGATTGGACATTGTTGGATCAGTAGTGTTTGTCATCTTCCCCTAATTCCAATGATCGGCTACTTGGATGAGGAGCAGTGTTACATAAACTTCCAGTTTTAAGTTGGAAGTTTCCTCAATGTCTCAATTATTTTTTAGAAATCCCTCTTCTAAATTTCTAATGTTCCCCAACCCAGATTACCTGGTTACTGCATAAACAAATACAGTAGGATGCAGTGTGGATGTTTCTGTGCCTCTTCAGAAACAACACTGCAGACGGCAAAGCTGGTGTCATTTGTGATTGTGGCCATCTTTTTATTGTACGCTTTATGTGATTTTTGCACTGCCGTAGAAAAGTGTGCCCACCCACTGGCATACTGTATGTCCTCTGTGAACAACATATGCCTATAAGCCCTCTTTGCCTCCCATTGCTTCTCGTAGTCTGTCTCTTCCAGTGTCGACTGAGCTGATCTCTCTGATAGTCTCTCTCTCTGCTTTCCTCTCTCTCCTCTTCCTAAATCTCTCTTTCTTTCCTCCTCTCCTCTTCTGTGCATCTGGACTAACCCCTGCTCTCACTGCCTACCCTGTAACTCCCCACCCTGCCACTCAATTTACACCCTCCGCCTTCCAATTTCCCAAACTCCCATGATCCCTAACATAGCTGTTGCCAGCGGCACGGAGGCCCGCCGCGACTCTCTCTTCTGTCCTGACGAGCTTGACTCGCTCTTCTCCTACTTTGACAACTCTGCCAAGCTCAGGAGCAGTAAGTACTCAATGCTTTAGTGTTTCGCTTGCTTTTCCCCCCCCCCCCCCCCCCCCTGTCCATTTGTATTCACCGCTTTGGGGCTGTGGACTAACAACCCTTCATCCACTCCTCTTCATCCAGACCTTCTTAATAATGGACTATCCCGTCATTGCAGAGCGTACCATGTTTTGTTTTTCCCGGGGGTTGGGAGTGTTTCTCTCACACATGGTTTTTGGTCAGTGCCTGGTATTTGCATTTGTATCTGTCTCATCATATTTTTGGTATTTAGGGACCTGAAACATAAGGTGATGCTGGGGATCTGCCCTTTCAGCCGGGGACTTGTGTGTGCAACACTTACTGTACAAAATATAAGGACCACCTGCTGTTTCTGGTAATCGAGGACAATTAACAGTCAACAAATGTTTACTTAGAAACATATTTATCAAAATGTTTCTGAGGCTGTGTGATGATCTGAAAACAATCAGCAGGAAGGTGGTCATTTTATTTTATACACTCAGTGAATGACATCTGTGTGTTGTTCCACAAGTCGTGATTCAGACTCTGTTTTACAGTAAAAAGTGCAGACAGCGGCATCCAGAACAGCGCTGATGGGAGCAGGGAGATGCTGGTCACCACCCCGTCCAATAACAGCCTGACAGATGCAGGTAAGACACACACACGTCATCACTGACACACCCCTCCTGATTTAAATCTAAAGCGAGAGACACATTAGAAAAGTTTAAACAACATCAACACAAGAACGATGCAAGAGAAAGAAGGAAATGGCAAGTGGAAGAGCCAAGGGTGCTTGTTTTACAACTAGGTGCAATATAAATATAAGTGAAAGGTGTATATTGCTATTTTATTTCATTTTATTTTATTTTATTCTATTTATCTTACTTGTATTACTTTATTATTATTACTTGTATCTGTTTCATTGTTTGGTACTCAGTCACTTTTCTCCATTTTTCTTTTCTAAATTCTTGAGCTGCTATAACATGTGAATTTCCCTGTTGTGGGATCAGTAAAGTATATCTGATCTTATCTTATTGTATCTTATTGTAACTTATCTTATTGTAGTTTGTCTTCTCCACAAACCTCCAAAACTCTTAAAACTAATTTATACTCCTTGGCTTTTAACCCAAACTGAGAGTTATGTTGTCGCTGCGACGCCGTCCCTGTGTCTTTTTCTTTCTTTTATTTCTCTTATTTATATTACGGTGTGTTTTTATGTGTTTATCGGTTTTATGGTGTTTTATCCTGCTATTTTTATAGATTGTGCAGCACTTTGGTCAACTCTGTTGTTTTTAAATGTGCTCTATAAATAAAGTTGGATTGGATTGGATTGGAAAACACATAATCATAATAAGTGATGCCTTCATCTGTGCCATTGCTAAGATTAAAAAAGAAGGATGGGTCAGTGTCATCATACAAGCGTGTAGTGACGAGCTACCACTTGGAGACAACTGCACATGAGATAATTCACACACACCCGAGTGTAAAATCAGGAATAACACACAGTCATTCATTAAAAACTATTTTGTAATGTTTTACTGTGATTGATACAATAAAGAAAAAGTATTAATTATAGGACAGTTAAGGACGTTTTCTCCAGTAATTTAATGCAGGTTTGAAAAACCATATAGTGGTATAATATGTGACTTTAAAATGTCTAAAAACATCTAGCCTATGTTATATATATTTTTGAGTTGTGTACTTACATTATCCCAAATGTTTCCAACAATTTTCAAACCTAGAGAAATCTGTATATTTATTCAAAGTAATTTGGTCGCCTGTCAATGGCGTCATATCCCTTTTCCGTCAGCGTTGTGGTTGTCTGCCAGAAGCTGTCAGGAATTTACTTTTTATCCAGTTTTAAGCCATATTTTTTCGATGTTGGTAGTGGCAGAAAATTACATATTGTACGTTAAAAGAATATAATGATGAATTTGTGCAAACAGCTTGAGAACTTGTATGGGGGAAACTGGTGTTGCATTACAATACACAGATGAATTGGCATTTCATCTCCTTATTGTTGTGTTTATTGCTGAGAAGAAATGTCTCATCTCTTTTCTTCTCGTTTTTCAGACGCTGCTGAGTCTCCGCCCATGCCCATGCCTGCCACACTGCCTCCTCCGTCCCCGTGTAAGGAAATGGTTTTCTACGAGCCGAAGGAGTACAGCTCGGGTCTGCAGCTCTACTGGGCTGCGTGTGCCCGCAGCCTGCCGGACATGGCGGAGGCACTCGCCCACGGAGCCGAGGTCAACTGGGTCAACACGGAGGACGACAAGAGGACGCCGCTTATCATGGCGGTGCAGGGGGTGAGCATCGAGTTCTGTTTTCTGTACTGGCATCATTACAGATGATCCATACAGCTCAGGAACATTACTATTCTGAGGGGATAGTCACTCATTTAATAATTTTGTTAATTTAGATTTTGTAGATTTTTTTCCACTTTTTGGTGATAAACATTTAAATGTTTGCATATCTCTGATGTAAAGCCAGTCAGTGATGGTATATATGTTTTCAACACTTACAACTTATGTGTGTTTTGTCACTGAAAAGTAATATAATGTGTTACTTTAATGGTTAATTTCAGGGTTCGCTGGTCACCTGTGAGTTTCTGCTGCAAAATGCAGCTAATGTGAACCAGCAGGACGCTCAGGGCCGAGGACCCCTCCACCACGCCACCATGCTGGGACACACGGGGTTTGTCTCACACACATCTCGTCTTCATCGCTACACCAAACGTTTATGATGCAATTCAGATTGTGTGACCTAAAAAAACCCTTTTCTCTCTGTTTCAGGCAAGTGTGTTTATTCTTAAAAAGAGGAGCAAATCAAAATGCTGCGGACATTGACGAGAAAACTCCCCTGACAATAGCGGTGGATGCAGCCAACGCAGACATCGTCACACTGTGAGTGTTATTCTGTTGTTATCCATATTATCTGTAGTATTATTATTATTTAATTTGTGAGAGTTGTGTGAAGCTTCCACACTGTTACACACACACACACACACACACACACGCACACGCACACGCACACGCACACGCACACACGCACACACGCACACTAACCAGCAAAACTATCATCTACATGGAACTGTTGGGGTTTTTTTGTGCCTTGCTCAAGAAAACACTGACCACAGATAGTGATATTTCGTCAAATGTTATGACTCCTACAACTGGTTTGGAAAATGAGGATAGTTATTTTAAGTATTGTTAATGGCAAGAATGGTTTTATGATTTTATTACAAGCGTCTATTAAAACCAAACCCAGGTTAACTGTCTGCATTTACCAAGGAGTAACAAGTTTCTCCACAAGGTGTCACTACTTCATCAGTTTACAGATCAACATGATGCATCTTTTACCTCTAAATGTAACACAGCGTAAACACAGCTGTTATTTATCAGAGTATTTCTGTGAGAATGGTTAACGCTGAATATTGTATTTGAAAAGTGAGTTCGACCGCATCTTCAAACTAGAACCTCAACAGTAGAGTTTGATTACTGACTGTATGTTCCAATACCTGTACTACAATTAGTATGCCAGAAAAATATTGTGTATGTCCCAATACATAGTATGTCAAATGGAGTATGCAAAAAATACCAGGAAGTCCTATGGCATCTGGTCGCATTTTTCAGTATGCAAGCCAGCATGCTTTAGAATATCTTTATTGTCATTGTACAAGACCAACAAGATTAAAACTGGTAAATACAGTAGGTGAAACGCTAAAAAATAGCAATAATATTCTCACCCACAATCCTCATTTGTATGCATACTGCATGCAACAGTACGTACTTTGTGAGGGCAGTTGCAGTACACACTAAATGTAAAAAGTGTGCGATTTGGAACACAGCACATCTCTAAACTTGCTAACGTGTCACTTCCTGTTTCTTAACCTGCTCCCCAGGTTGCGACTGGCCAAGATGAACGAGGAGATGCGAGAGGCGGAGGGGCCCTACAGCCAGTCAGGTCAATATAACACCAACAGCCCCACCGAGATGCAGTACAGGAAGTGCATGCAGGAGTTTATTAGCCTGCAGCTGGACGAAACTTAATAACTGTCCGCTGTCGCTAAAACACTGGGGGCAACATCCTGTAAAACCAGCAGGCTTATCAGAGGAAATGTAAAGCCGAGGTTTCAGAGTTGGGGTCAGTTGACTGAAAAACTGCAAATCAACACCCAGACAATGAATTCTCAGTTTTTTTATTAAGAGACCTCCAGGTGAGGGATTCGAGTGAACTGAGCCCAACTCTGTCCGCTGTGCTCCCGTGTGCTGCTGTATACTGTGAGAGCAACTATCATGTCAACGTCCCAGCTGCTCCTTGGTGTGGTCAGGTGCTATACGGTATCAATGTGACAGGGTTAAAGCCATCGACTCTGGACAGTTTTCCATTAAGTGACTGTTACTAAATGTAAAATTATTGATAGCACAAAAAGAAACAGTGTCACTTTTTACTAGCTAGTCTGTATTTCCTCCCTTTAAGTTTAAATCATGTACATTTTTCCGATTCCCTCTGTTTCAGAGGTGTTCTGTGATTTATAGGAGCTAATGAGAAATATTTTTTTTCAGTTGTCTCTCCTATCAGTCACAGTATCTTTGCAAAAAACTATCTACCCAGTAACTGCCACCAGTATCCAGTGACCTCAGAGTGACGGCAGTTTTCACTATCTGGCAATAATCATGACTTTTGAATGATATTTGTTTTAATCATCTGAGCAGTCTGGTGTGTCTATAAATCGGCAAATTTCATTTTAATTCGACCTGTCAGATGTAATTTATGCACATTCCTATTAATGGTTATGCAACAACTACTGTACGTTGTCCTGCGATTGTTCCCATTTGAAGTCTTAACCATTTTTAAGGCCTGTTTACTTATTTGTTGTCCAAACATAATGCATCTTGCTGTTGTGACATGCCTGGTTGGAAAAAAAAAAGTCTATTTTAGAACAGTTTTCTTTTATAAAGATAATAATAAGTATACTTACTGTACATGTTGTAAATTATGTGCATACGTACATTTCGTCAGAATAAGCAGAGTTGAGATTGACTCTGGTTGCACAGGGGTGAGTGCCACGAGGGGCTCTGTGTCACATCCTTACTTTTTCTTTTTTTCTTTGATTGTACGGCATTTACTTCCTGTTATGACGATATTGTGTCTTGGTTGTTAGTCGGTTAAGTGTGCTTGCTCGTTGCCCGTAATCGCGGGAAATCCAGAATTGTAAGATGATGAAGGCCTTTTAGTGCCATCGCATTGATTGTATCGAATGTCAGTGGGTCAGATATTAACAAACCATATGAGAATGGTACATCGTCTGGCAACAAGTGCAATAGTGTAGAAAAATATCCACATGTAACCGTGTATATATTCTTATCACCTGCTGGTCCTAGCTTGTATTTATTTGAATCGTGTGGGAGCTTTACAAAAAAAAAAAAAAAAAGTGTGAATAGAAATGAGTTCAGAGCTCACATGAGGTTTATTGATCGTGAATGAATGATTGAAACGTACCCCAGTTTCATCCCACGTCTCCGCTACATGCAGCCCCAAATCCTGGGAGGGCACCAAAGCACTTTGATTATCGTTTCTGCTAATTCACGTTGAGCGGCGCCGCCTGGTGCTGACAGAACTGTATGTGATGTTTTGAATGGCTGATTTCGTGTGGGGATGCGTTCAGTAGTTACAGTAGAGATTACTGATTGTGTTGTGATTGTGTTCACAGGTAAATTAAGTTTGTGTGTCCTTGAGAGGAGATAAGCTGAGGGCTGTTAGATTGTAGGGTAACGGGACTCATGCATTTATGTGTGTTGACCACAGGAGGGACAGAAATGTCGTCCATTTGTCCTCGGGGCTAGATGGGATCCAGGAGTGGGGGGGGGTCTAGACTTATTAGCCTGAATGCTGCTTTTTTTTTCTCTCTTCTTTTTTAGTGGAAAATCCTCTGTGGTCATTTTTTCCACTTTTTAAAAATAAGTCAGGAATGTTTTGGACCTGAATGACAAAGAATGAATTCTTCTTTTATTCGTATTATTTTCTTTAGCGTGTGCAATGCTTGTTGAGAGGGAATGATAAAGAAACTATTGCTGGCTGTCGTTGCCTTAAACGCACAATATGCAATTTTCTGCCGCTAATCAAAACAATAACAAACGATGAAGTTTGTGACGTCGTGAAGCAGCGCGGGATCACGGGAGTTGTTATCTTCACCTCCATTGCCGTCGTTGCAGTCAGTTTCTCCTGGTCAGGATTCCTTCTGTGTTCATCGTTCAGGAGGTTTTTTAGCCGAAATATCTTCTCCTCCTCTCCAAAACAAAAGGACGTCAACGGAGGGGATCGTGTCTAGAAGGTAAACCTAGATTAGCAAAAAACTGGCAAAAACGGGCAAAAACTCTTGTGAGACTATTTTCTTGACCACCTAATCCTACCATAGACACCTAACCTTACACATCTCACAAGACTTATCTAGGGTTACCTTCTAGACACGACCAGCAGAGGATTGCTCCGCTTGTTTCTCTGATCACTTAAGATCCAAAAAGTCTGATGACTAAAATCCTTCATCCAGTTAAAATGTATAGTTAAAAAAACAG
>JAOVVB010067070.1:0-14123 GCA_028570985.1 Heterobranchus longifilis | reverse complement strand
GATGACATTCACTCACTATTAGCATAATACAAATAGGGATGGGAATTGATACGATTTTATTGATACCAATGCCATTATCAAGGTCTACACAGGTTTTCACTGTCAACGCAACTGTTTTATTATTAAGCATTCATTTTCATTTAGTTTTAAGAAATCTGCTAAGCCTGCGTTATATACAATATATACAACTCCTGTATGAAGTGTCGGTATCGTCACTGAGATGCATTTTTATAAACAAATATGTCGCCTGCATTCAGGCGCCATCTCGCGCGATAGACTACAACTACAAAGTAGCATAGCGATGCATCGATTCATGTCACACACAAACCCTCATCTCAAACAAACAAGCAGCTCTGTCTCACGCACATGCAGCACAAAGCGGTATCGCACGGGTGCTACTACCCCTATTGCGTAGCACGTGTGACATATGTGCTGCACTGTACCAGTGGCAAACTGTGACGATTAGAGCTGGGCCTTCAGCTCTGCCAAAAACTAGCCACACACACACCAAAAATGAAATGTCTATACAGCACTGTTGTCATCTTTCTTCATGAAATGAAGCCATGCTTTGGATCGTTTCTTTCTCTCTACCAGGAATCTTTCTTGTTGCAAGTTTCCAGCAGCGTAGAAGCATGAGTTTGATGTCATTTCAATAACTCAGAGCAATAATTAATGTGCAATAAGTCAACGTGTATATGTATGTATTTTTTGTATAAAGTGTGTATTTTATTTATTTTATGTATATAGTGTTCTATTTTTCTATTTATATCTCTTCTGTAACTTAATTTCTTTGCCTTGCTTTATAAAGCTTGACTCCAAGAAATACACACAGAAAATTCCATTGTACTTGTACTTCCTGTTACTTACATATGGCAATAAACGCTCTTGAATCTTGAATTGTTTTGAAATGCACAATTGTCCAGCATTGATAAAAGGAATTGATAAGCTCAGAGGCATACGATTCTGATGGATTGGACAATTTGGAACCGGTTCTCGATTCCCACCCCTAAATACAAAACATTTCAAGCAAATCAAGGTAGGTATATCAATTGACATAATCAATAAATATGTACCAGCATTGAGTTCTTCTGGTCAACAATCCAGGCAGGCAGGGCGATACCAAAGCTGGTGGCTAGAAAGGGAGACATGAGAGGCAATGGACCAAAATGGCAAAATCTCATCTTGCAGTAAAGTACTGTGGGGCAACTTCAGCATGAAAGTGGGAGACATATTTTCATCAGGCTCAGTTCTCACTGGAATGAATGTGTTGTCATGTTTTAATTCATCTTCCATTGTTTAACACTTTCATGTGAGGCTGACTCACCGGCATCGAGCACACAAGGTGTGGCAACAGGTACAAATAACAATGTGTGGGATTTAAGGTAGCTTCACTCACCTCCCGGACCATCCGGGTTACCGTAAATCTCCCAGTTCTGCCGTGACTGCTCATTGGTCAGACTGTGGAAAAAGACGAATAAAAAGAAAAGGAATCAGATTGCCTCAAAATTCTGAGCTTTCATTATCGATTCATCTGTGATTATGCAGATGCAGTCTTGCTGTCTGGCTTACAAAGTCAAGACCTGAATGACACTTACGCAGCATAGGCTTTGGCAATTCTCATGAATGTGGCCTCATCACCGCCTTTGTCAGGATGGTACTTGCGTGACAGTACACGGTACTGCTTCTTGATTTCTGACAGCGATGCACCCTGGAGACAGAAATATACTTACAACTCCTTCTCACACCACATACAGTGTAAGTAACAGATGCAAATCAAAAATAGAGAATATCATGGAGTCTCAAAAAGTCCTGAAAGATGATATTTTTATCTTGTGTTTTATCTTAGACGAGTTATTTTTGTCCCACAAGATGAAAAATGTGTCTCCAGACAGGGACTTCAGAGACTCTGTGCAGAATACAGCAGACTTTATGTTGTGTGTGTGTGTTTACCGGGTCCAAGTTGAGGACTTCATATGGATTATACTCCTGGTACTCTCTGTCCAGCTTGGACACCTTGTAGGCTAGCAGCAGGAACACAGCCCAGCCAAATAACAAGGCTGCTTTCCTGAAAACAGCAACACACAAAAAAAAAGATGTTACACACAAACATCAACACGCCTGTGCTCCCTGGAGACAACATCGTGTCTCATTTTTATGACACACTTTCACACTGCGGCTTCAATTATTAGAACTCTTTGGAGTTTAGTGCAGAACCAATCTGCAATGCAAACTAGCTTTCAGCATTCAAAGCTACGAACATGAGGTCATTTGAAATCTACTGCATACAAGCAGAAGGGCAGGACCTGGTTCTGACATTGTTGTTGTTTGGTATTTATGCATTGGAAGTTGAACTTGTTTCCATGACAATGGCAAAACCCTATGGCCTGCTCTGCAGCATCTGTTGCCATGACAACCACACCGCACACTGGCCTGTGTTGTCTGGGTGGCTCAACCAGAAAAACACATGATGGATTCCTATAATAAACACCATCGTTATGATACAGTTGTGAAGAGGAAACAGATACTGAGATTTTGCGAGAAAGGATGATTCGTTCCACTTTAATAAACATGCTGGATGCTTCCTGCGGCTTCAGTCACAAATGCAACCATGCAAATAAAGAATTCATGAATTTTTGAGAGTAAAAACAGGATGTAGGTCTAGTGACAGAACAGGAGTGGAAAGTGGAAGTATGAAGACAAACAGCTGAGGAGGCAGACAAAGAGGAGATTCTCAGACAGAAATGGTGTGATGGAGGAGGCAAATGAGAGAGATGCTGAACAGCACTTGAACACGCATCTTTCCATTAACCCACACACGCAGAATGAATAAACAACAGTGAGAAAACAGAGTCCTGTTAAGAGAAAAGTTAAACAGAGCAACACGATGTTTACACCGACAGTACACGCCACTGGGAGGTTTACACGTGAAAACAACATAAGCCAAACTTTTGCCAAAAATGAGCCAATATAAGCATTTCCACACACGCATATTAAGCACAAACATGCCTATGTTATGGACAGTGTGGCCTTTGCCTCATCTTCACACAACAGTGAGTGACAACATCTCTGTCCAGCTGGAAACACACACTGAGTGAACCATCAGGAACAGCCTCCAGGGATGGAAGGACTAGTGAGCTTTCTCAATGCAAACAACTCAGGCAAGTCACACCCAAAAACAACAGGAATGATGGGACATTTGACAACAAAAAAGAAGGGAGCAAACAACCAAGGAAACAAACCTGTTATTAGCTGCTGTTACGGGGAATCATACATCAAGACATATATATGAAACTGAAGCCGCAGTTGGATTAGGTGTAACACATAGCACAGTTTCATAATAACTACCATCCCTAGTGAATAATTCAAAAGTATAATCAACTCAAGTCATCTCAACTTTAAGTAAGAAGAGCGTAAGAATTTGCCCTCCCTGACTTTGAGTACATCACATTTATTTTCACAACGAAAACTCCAAATCATTGGACTCACTTAAGTGTTGGAACAATGCTCTGCTGTGACTTCATCAGCCTGAGCCGGTACCACAGACACCTGCCATGTACCCTCCTCAGGCTCTTCAGACGCAGTTGTTCTGGAAAGAGGATGGACAGAGAGAGAGATATTACTGTCACAATCAATACTGATAATGCCATGGTAATTTGGGTAGGATTTCTGCTGCCTGAAGTTAAAAATTGAAATCAGGGGTGAGTGATAGTTTCACTGAGAATATACACTCACTGGCCAATTCATTAGGTACACCTGTACAATGTAATGCAATACCAGAGAGGTTATATATATATATATATATATATTATTATTATTTTTTTTATTTTTTTTAATCATTGATCAAGTTTATCATTGAGGTTTTAGTGAGTGGTGGTGTTGTGAGTGCATTATATTGAAAGGTGTTTCTAATATTCATTCATTCATTTATGTAACTGGGGTAGAAACACCACTGCAAACTACAATCTTAATGATAAACACCTCTTTGACAGTGCCAATCAAAACTGAACATTATTATGTTTGTAAAGGCAGAATTGATGGCAGACTCATTGTTTTGGATCACATTAGATTGTACAAGTGTTGATAATTATTGTGGCTATGTTAGCCAAGCAGGGAGAGGCTTATGGAATAAGTTCAGGAATGTGTATTCATTTCTTGTTAATGCCATGATGTTAACAAAAGATAACCTAACTTACAATACAACATTTAGTCTTAAATCAGCATATCAACATAATAACTGTTAGCAACAACAACCTATGGTGCCCTGTCATTCAACTATTCCCTGTAGACCAGCTGACTAAAGTTTGCTAGCATATGTTACATAAGCCATGTTAGATATGCTCTATTGTTGACAAACAGATAGCTGTACAAAGATAAGGATATATGAGTATAAGGTCAATAAAGCCACAGAGGCAACCTGCGAGCTGGCTTTTGGTGGTGAAGCTTTAGTATACCTAACCAGCACTTAGCTTCATTTTAACCCACTGAAGAAGGCAATACTGACTATTTATGTGACGTTAAGACACATGGATAACCAGTGGGATGGTGGGGTAACATTGGCTGACTTGTAACGTTACTAAACAGTGAACGAG
Organism: Heterobranchus longifilis; assembly: GCA_028570985.1. NCBI lineage: Eukaryota > Metazoa > Chordata > Actinopteri > Siluriformes > Clariidae > Heterobranchus > Heterobranchus longifilis. The sequence goes on along the minus strand of JAOVVB010067070.1, from coordinate 9,534 downwards.
ATGTGAACATCACCTTTGTAACGTTTGTTAGCGCGTATTTACAAGTTAATGTAACGTTGGGTTAGCTCGTGCAGCCTCTGCATCTAGTAGCAAGCGAACCAGATTAACAAAATGCCAACTGCTGAGCCTTTAACGTTACAATACAAGCTGCTTCACGTTACACTAGCTGTGGTTAGGGAGTTAGCTAAGTTAGCACTGAGCCAGACATCGGGCCTTACCAGCATTCTGATCCCGGGGCCAGAGGTAATATGTGGCTGGGATCACAATAAGTCCGACGAAGGACGTTAGGAAATAGAAAAAAGTATTGCCGCTGTCATCGTACTGGAACTGTTGCCCGGCCATTTCGTAGCGGCGCTTGGGTCGCCCTTCTTCTCCACCGCTGCGCTTCCCCCTTCTAGCCCAATGTGTGCGACTTGACAGACCGTTAGCTAGCCACTAGCCAGCTAGCATCCAGCCAAGACAGCTCCGATCATCGGTGTACGTGGTGTACGCCTGCGCAATGTGGCCTTTCTTCTTCTACGCTGGTGTTCAGCGCGTTTCCTGGGCGCTACTGCCCCCCAGAGGCGGCACAGGGTGGGACAGAGGAGCTGAGTCGATAAATGTTGAATTAACATTAGCATTTAATTAACATAATTTAACATGTTTAAGCCATACACAATTATCTTCAAACAAAGCATAGGTATATTCGACAAAAAGACAGGACAGGACACAAACTATAGGCTATGCATAGGGGCACCTATGTAATATGCAATAAAGAAAGAAAAAAAATATATTTAAGGCTTTACAAAAGTCTACTGTTTTCATTGCTTTATTATTCTTTAGTCCATCTAATGTTTCAATCTAGTGTCTGATTTCTATTTCGAATTGTTGTATGTGTGGTTTTAACTTCTTTATTTGAATCTTATCATAAACAAATATAATGTCTCTATTTTTGTAAATGAATATTTGAACCAGTCAACATTTTACAGAAATATTCCATATCTAACTCAAATAATTTAATATAGGAAGTCAATGGATATGATGTTAGTCAAAATGAACTTTTTGGGTGTAAAGAGATGAAAATTCTAGCTGATAGTTTTTTTGTGTTGTTTTGTTTTTTACAGGGGGCACCAGTGCAATGTTCTTTCAGTGTTGGGTCATGATTTTGCAGAATGATCTATTGAATATATGCTAAAAGAATAAAGATGTCAAAGCATACCCCCCCTCATCAGGTACTCACTGAGAGGTGTTATATTTATTTTAAGTTTGTATTATTTACATTTCTTGAGAAAAAAAAAAAATTGTGTGGTCATTATTATAGGACAAACATGACATTTTCCTAACAATCTAATCAGCTGTAGTTATAGTTACAAAAACAGATTACACAAGCAATCTGAGAACAAACAACTGAAAACAGATTGTATTTTATACTTGGTAGCAGTGTTAGAAACCACCTAGATCTCAGTGTGTTTGGGTAAGAGCACTGCTGACCTTGTGCGTGTTTGACTGCTTGTTTAACATTTGTACCAGAGATCATAGATCTCATCCCATAGAGATCTCATCCCATATAATGATGTACAAAGTTCATACACCTGTTTCTGTAAACCACAACAGTGTGTTAAAATGATTAGAATTAAGAGCAAAAATGGACTGTAAAATGTCTTATTATGATGAAACTTAAAAAGAACAAACACAAGTACCTTCAATGTTTATTGTTTGCACTGAATAGTAGTTCTACACAGAGAAACTCAACAGGATTGGCTGTTTATTTCCCCATTTATTAACTGTTCACTGGACATTGTGGAATTAAAAGGGCTATATTGTCTATAAAGAGATTGATGTCCTCTATTTTTGGTTGTGTATCTGTTGAGTTACACACATGATCACTGCTCTCTGTTCCTTCTATACATAAATTTATAGTTTTAGCTTTAGACTCCAAGCACATTTAAAACATTTCTAATCACATTAGGTATATGTTTTGAATTTTCAGCTGCGAGCAAAGACGATAATGAAAAAAAAAAAATCTCTGCAGACTAATTCTGTTATATGTGCACCACAATATCATCCAGAGGCTTGCGTTTCAAGTCAGGCACTGTGGCGTCAGAAGCCGGATAACCTACAGGAAGTAACATCAACAGCTTCTCATTGGCTGGCCGTTTGAGGAGGAGCCTGAGCTGGGGGCCGCAGTTTAGGGGCGTCGATGTGACGGTGACGAGACCCACATTCTGATTAGCGAATAGACAGAAAGAACAGACTTTACCAGACATGTAAAGTATAGTTTATCCTTAATTGTGCAAGCATTTTCAAGAGGATCCCTATAGTTCTACATAGACTTTTAACTATTCTTTACCTGTAATGCAGCCAGCAGGATTCCACAGGATATGGAGACGCTGATTTCATTGTAGTAATGTGTCTTTTTCTTGTGGTTTGGTAGAATCCCATAGGTCTGTTTGAAGACGAGGACTAGATATGGAGCAACATCCAAGTACTCCTTAATCCAGTTTGTCCTGCAAGAGGAAAGAAAGTTGTGAGAAAAGGGGAAGACGTGTTTGAAATTAGAAAATGAGGTCAGTCTTTACATAGGTCCATAATGACTGATAATCATTGTGTATGCCAGGCTAAAATATAGGATAATGGGGTGATCATTTACATGACATCATGTCAATAACAAAGAAAAACAAAACAAAGAGTTATAGAAATAGAGAAGAAGCAATGCCATCATGAACATGATGAAAAGCCATTAAGAATGTTCTGATCAGGGGAAATAATGTGATAGATACATTAAAATAATTCAAATGTAAAATAAAATACAGTTATGTAAAACAATTACAAGTAGAGTTTGGGAGGTTTAAAATCAAATTTCTAAAATGTTCAGGACAATTGTTTGTTCCACGAGTCAGGTGCACTAAAATTAAAAGCATTTTTACAAGTTGTGTCTGATAAGGCCCATATGAGTGACAAAGCAATTCTGAAAGGTAATATAGTAATTTTTGAGTAGTGGCTTTATAGATTAAAAAGATATCAGTGAGTATCACATCTCTCTTAGAATAACACCCAACCCTGTCATATAAAATACAATGATGTGTACCATAGACACCACCAGTAATAAATCACAAGTCCAGAGGTTTCAGAATGAATGCTGTCAGTGCAGTTACAGTTACTTGTTCTATACATATATTAATATCAATGTGTGAGGGTGGAGTAACTATGGGTGCCCACCTTAATTTGGCCAAATCATTGACCCACTTGTCTCCCATCCTCTGACGGTAGTTGACCTCCTCCTCTTCTTCCACTATGCGTCTGATCTGGTGCTTCATCTCTGGGTCTGACACCACGACAAACGTCCAGGGCTCTGTGTGTGCTCCGCTCGGCGCCGTACCTGTGCAGAGGAAGGAGAGGCGGAGGGGCGATGAGACAGAATTAGAAAAACCCAAGTTAAAGTATGTATGATTGTTAAAAAAGAAACACAATACAGAGAATTGTATTAAAAGTTCCTGAAAATACGAGTAAAATTAATGCAATATTCACAGGAAATAATCTCCTTAAAATTAATCCAAATCTCTTGTTTTACACAAACTTCCTGCAGTTATTAAGTTTGTTATTTGGGTACAGTTCATCAGTTGTTCTGTACTGTTGTTATGCATTGAATACAAAATGAATTATCCATAAAATGTGTTACTTAGTCAGGGGTCGTCAGTTTACTCAATGATAGAAAATGGGTCCCTTAAGGAAAAAGGTTGGAAACCACTGCTCTAGACCATTTTTTATTTGGGTTTATAGCAGATTAAAAGTGGTCCATTTGCACATGCCTGCAGTGTGGAGGACATTATCGATGACTTCTCGTGGGACCGGGTCTGGGCTGATGAATCGGACAGACCTCCGCTGGTTCATCAGATTGTATAAATCCTTGGATCTCTCCAGCATCGTCTCCTCGGGGTAACGTGCTGGTGAGTAGGGCACATGTGGAAGGTCTTCCTCCTCATTGCTGTCCACCCAATCAGCATCCTCTAAAAAGGATGACAGACAAAAAGCAGAAGACCAGTGAGCATATGATATGAAAAGTCTAAATTGTTAGGATAAGGGCATTTGCAATTTCAGCACTCTTGCATTGTTATGGAGAGTTAACATCATATTTAATAAGGAAAAAATATAAATAAAAATAATGATTCAGTTTAAAACTAAGATGACATGTTCACACACACACACACACACACACAATGTAGTGATGATTTGTAACAGACTGGCACCTTACACATATAAGAGTTCATTCTCCCCATAAATGAACATATTTGACTATTCAGTTAAATTATTATACACCAGGTTTTCTCAGCACATTTCTGTCTGTTGGAGCCAGAGTGGAGTTAACCTGCTAGTGCACATGTAGGCTACATTGTTGAAGCGCACTTTTTTTAAGTACCCATCAAGTACATGGCAGACTACAAGAGTCAGCTTTATTATATTTTGCCTACTGCACCATAAACCTTTTTTTTTTATTAATTTGATTAATCACAAACACATTTAGAAATTTGCATCATGGAAGCATAATGTTCACTAAAATAATAGATTTTGCTGCAGGCCCCCTCTATAATAATTGGCCCCTGCAGGTCTCGGGGACCAGGGACAGTTGCACTCTTTCCTCATTGGGTTGTGGTTTAATCTGTATTCGGTGCAGTCTCATCAAAAGGCAAAATGATGATTATGTCCAGTGGTCCAGATCTTTTACTTAAAGAAACAGTGTGTAGGATTTAGGGGGATTTGTTGGCAGAAATGGAATATAATATTCAGAATTGTTTTCATTAGTGTATAATCACCTGAAACTAAGAGTTGTGTTTTTATTATCTTAGAATGAGCCCTTCATATCTACACACAGAGCAGATCCTTTTCCAAACACAGGCTCTAGAGAGTTTTTGCGTTACCTGAAGGCCACCGTAGGTTCTCCTGTGGAAAAGGATGGGTGAGGACAGAGGTATTCTGCAATCTGCAACCTCACTGCTAGATGCCACTAAATCCTACACACTGCTCCTACAAAGTAGCACTAGAAATACTCTGTTGTGAGTAAAAGTCCTGCATTCAAAATATAACTACAATACCAAAAGTAAAGGTAGTCATTATGCAGAATGGTCCATTTCAGAATTAATGTATATTATATTAATATTATAATATTGGATTACATTATGTGTAAACATACCTTAAAAGCTAATTTTATCTACTTTATATAAGGCTGGGTAGCTTGTGAATTTCCGTGGGAAATAAAGCTTTATCATCATTTATTTGTTCATTATATTTTGAATCTGCAAAGTAACTAGTAATTTAAGTTATCAAATAAATGTAGTGGAGTAAAACGTACAAAAGGTTCAAGTACCTCAAACATTGTACTTGCTGTCTGTTAGACACCATATCATAAAATGTCAACTTTTTGGAAACCAGGTACAAACTACTACTAACATTTTCAAAATATGTCATACAGTCTTCCATAAAATCCATGTTTTTTTCCTGTCAATACAGGCTATGGGTCATTTACAATTATTGATTAACCAAGAAAGGAATGAATATGTCCAAAACAACATTCCTTTACTTGTTGGCATTGTTCCAAATCTGTTTGTGTTGAGATGGTGGCTGTGTCCTGGGATAAAAAATGTAGGTTTGACATGCACCTGCTTGTGAAAAAGTAAAAGTAAGGTTTTTTTCTTCAGCTCTTACCTTCCTCTTTTGCTGTGATTTCTGTATCGTCCTGTAAGTCCTGGTCCACCCACGGTCTAAAGTCCGATTTTGATGCCCCTTCAGTTTTTCCCGGGGTGGTCGGGGTGGTCGAGGTGGTCTCCGTGTCCCGTGACCTCACCAGCATGAAGCCTATCACCAGGCACAGGACCACCGCCAGCACAGGCGTGAGAACGGACAGCAGAGCCATGACCGCTGGAGAGGAGAGAAGAGGATACGGATACTCGGCTGAGTGCAGACCTAATGTTGTGAAACTCGACTACCTTTATCTGGGGTGGTTCTAAATAAATGCTGAGTCAGAGTTTATGAGAATGTCCCCTCAGCCTGCAGCTCTGCCCCACTGTGACTGGCTGCTGCTCTTTTATGTCAGAAAAATCAGACCGTGACCAACGTTTAACAGCCCTACGTCAGGGTGAAAAGCTCTTTACATGTGCTACAAAGTTGGTAACACTTTATAATAAGGATACAGATATAGTTAAGTGGGTAATATGTATCCATATAAATATAATCTGTTCTATTCAAATTCTATTTCTATGTGTTTAACTAATGCATGCCTCATGATGAGTTAATGCAGGATGTATCATGAACTCCTGTTGCTTATCAACAAATGCACTATGACTTCATGTGATTAGTTCACACTTTATAGATCATCAGTTAAGACATGTCAATTCACTTCATACATTATTGATTGTGACCAAATTAACAGTACATATTCTCACAGAGATTATGCTGTTTTATTTTTTTTTCAAACTGGTTGTCAGATGCAAACATTTACATCTTGCTGCACCAAATGCAAACACAAATCATCTAGCAGGTGCCAATTGACAAATTAGAGGAGAATGGACTGGAATTGAGGGAAAAAAATTGCTTCATATTTCCATGAGGATACTGTTAAATAAACTTTTATGTAACTGGAATCCAGCCAATTTGGCTGCATAACTGTGGATTAACATTCTTTAACTGATGAACTAATCACATGAAGTCAGAGTGACTTGGTCATCTGTAAATGGTGAGCAACAGGAGTTCATGATACATCCTGATCCTGCATTAATGCATGCATGAACTCATCATGGGCCATGCATTAGTTAAACATTCCTGAACTATATGATTTGTACCCTTATTATAAAGTGTTACCACAAGATAAGTCTGGCTATGCGAGACTAGCACAAAGTTAATATTCCACCTCTTTGAGTCCTCGATGCATTGTTTAAAAGTCTAAAGTTCATATTCAATTAGTTCATTAATGCAATGCATAGTTCTCTTTAGAGTTATTTTCACATTTACAACAATTTAACTATTGCATTTGAAGCTTCCTCAATAGGTTATGTTTTGAAAGTACATCTCCAATTGCAAATTGATTTCAGTTGAACAAACATTGCTTTATCCTAAAGTGAGAAACTCTGCATCTGACTGGTGTGACATATAAGGCCAGTGTGCATAACTGGACTTTAAACTTGGATTTGTTGTTTTTGTTTTTTTTACATCATATGCAGCAAAATGTGATGTGATCAAATACCAAATTGCCTCATTTATTGCACTGTATGTTTTGCAATATGTACAGTGAAATAACCAGCATTTGTTCGATATGTACTGTGTCCATATGAAAAAGAGTATGACTTCCATACAGTATTTATGTGGTAAAACTTCAAAGTCTCCCAATGACCAACAGGTGGTGCAAAGAACTCTCCCCCTGCAGGCTGAAATCTTGATGTGAACTAGGTTGTTTTTTGTTTTCAAAACACTTTCATTCAAACAACATATCAACAACACATAAAAGATAAATAAGTTAAAGAGGTAAAAAGAGGTTAAAAAAATGCCAGGGAGTTCAGTTATTACATAAAAAAAATACATTAGATAAAGGGATTATGCCATACAATGGAGAAGAAAATAAATAAATTAAGGGGTAGAGTATGTTAATACATAGCATTAGTCGCTATCAGTATCAGGTAGTCTGCATATTAGCCTTTTTCTATGTATATGTGAATCACGCAAACATAAATACTCATATATAGTTCAATACATGAATAATAACACATGGTGGCAGGAGAGCTTGGCTAGAATTGGGAAAGACCCTCTGCTGAAGCTTTCCAGCATTTGCTCGCTCACCAGTGCGCGCGCTGGTACACAGATGAGCACCATTGAGGGAATTTGGCTGCCACACTGCAAAAAATACCCACCATAACAAATAATTTGATTGCATATCACTATAAAGATCTTTTCAGGCCTACTTTCTAAAACAATCATCGGAACGTACAAATGACATCTTTCAGAGTCATGTCAAGTGTTTTCAATATCATTGCAGAATTTCCAACTCTGCCTATTTTAACAATATTGGATGGTCAAAGTCTCCATACGAAAACCCGTAATTCCACGCTACTCCACAGAATAAGGTTTTTCTTTTATAATGGAAACAGATTTACGAGACAGGCGCCTCGGATGCTCATTTCTTGCAGTGTACGCTCCGCCTCCTCGGCTGTCTCCGGCGCTGCGCTTTAAATAGCAGCTGTTTAAAAGCGCCTCACCATTCTCCTGTCTGCTGTGCAGCTCGCAGTCTCCCTCAGCACAGCAGTCCACACTCATTCACACACATTTCTTAAGTAATATTAAGCCCTCGCATCCCCGCAATGTCGGCCGCCAGCACTGAGACTAGCGCCCCGCTGCCCACCGCCGGCAGCCGCGTCTTCTTCCAAGGTGCGCCCGGAGTTGGCTGCGTGGGCTCCGGCCCCATCACCGGGGACGACCCGGTCCAGAAGAAACAGGGCAAAGTGACGGTCAAGTACGACAGGAAAGAGCTGCGGAAAAGACTCGTCCTGGAGGAGTGGATCATCGAGCAGCTCAGCGAGTTGTATGACTGTGAGGTGAGTAGAGCATACTGAAATCACACGGTTAGTGCGCGCACTTTCCACCGACACCTTCAGAACCATATGGACATTTAGGTGGACACACAGGAGAAGCTGCTACCTTTATCAATTTGACGGGTTTATGGCTTAAACTCAACCTTTTGTAAAATTTAGACTCACTTAATATAATTTATTTGTGATCTGTTTGATCGAGTTTACACTTGCTGTCTGCCTTATTAAGTTGCATTATCTGGATCAGCGAAAACTGCAGCTCATCTCATGTGTGATTTTCGATGCTCCGATCGTCTGTCTTTGGAAAGCGCGTCCGAAAAAAATGCACCCATATATATAGCGAACCCTAACATCCTCCATTAAAGAGTCTGTGCCTTTGGGTTTATTGCTGTCTCTTTGTCCTCTGCAACACTGATGATACCTGCTGGCTTCTGGCTGCACGAGGCGAGGGGCGTCTGTGCTACACAAAGGCTGTCTGGTTTAATAATGTTGCTCTTTACACTCTGACTTTGACACAATGTATTGTCTCCTGTCGTTGAGGGAGAGAGAGGGATGGCTGATTTAACTAAATCGAGAATGAGAAAGGGAGAAACCATATGACTGCGCCTTTTACGCACCAGTCGCCTCGGTCTTAGTGGTTTGTACATTTTCCCATTTCATTCAAGTCAATTGTGAAACCGCGTTCTGCAATCATCTTATTCCTTATCGCTGGTGTTCGTTTCTAAATCGGGTCTAGTCCTCGAGAGCAAAAGGCATGTTAAGAGGCCATGATAGTGTTTCAGTTTCTTGTGTGAAGCGACGTTCTGTGTTGCAATTAATTCCTCGGTCGTTTCTGAGGCAGATTTCTGACCTTTTAAACCCTCCTCACCTTTCGAGCGATGATCTATCGCCAGACGATATTGACAGCCCTATTATTCTGCGCGCTCACGTTCACAAGACGCATTCTTTAACATTAAAAAAAAAAAAAAAAAAAAGGGGGGGGGGG
>JAOVVB010067050.1:0-14123 GCA_028570985.1 Heterobranchus longifilis | reverse complement strand
TACATGTGATCTGAACTACGTCACTTTAGAAATGCTGATATGATACGTATCCACGGTTTGCAGAAATGTACAATGCCAACATTTTATTCTGGTGACTGGGCTGTGGATGTCGCTCTTTAAAGCTCCTATGGGTTTCCTAGTGACTCCGAGGGGTACTATCAAAAAAGACACTGTGACAGACAGCAAAGCACAATGTCACACAACACACATTTCCACTGGAAATATGCCATTTTCACTACAGATGAAAACAGAATAAAATCTGAATAATTGCATTGCAACTTCCTAGAAAACCTAGTGTAGTGTAAAGTTGTAATCCTTAAATTTTCAGACCTGGCTGATTTTGCGACACCTGTGGTTAGCTTACTGTAATGCAGTTTAATACAACAACACTCCTTGTGCAAAAATAGCGCTGCAATCATGTTGTTTGTAGTGCAACAAAACAAAGTCACACACACACAAAAAGCAGAGCTCAGTAGCCTACCAGTGAGGGAGTTGTTTACCTTGCTGACAAGTTGGAGGTGTGCAGCCCGATGCCTGCAGCTCTTCATCTAAACAGCTCACTGTGGCTGCTTCTTGTTGTTGCATAACTCCCTTCCAAAAATGTAAAATGATCTGCTGACGAAAAATGCAGAAAATGACTGCTGTTTTGACACATTTTTGATAAACTATCGCAGTCGGTGCTAACCTAGATAACAAATACATTGCATTTCCTGTGGCTGCTTCACAATAAAAGCCACCCCATGTTTTGCCAGTTGAATGCAAAGCAGCAGCAGAAGTAGGAAATGTTAGTAGGATTAGTAGTAACTTAATACAGCTCTGATATGGCTGGAAGAGAATGAACAGTAAACAGTGACACTGGATAACATGCTGCATCGTTTCATGTGAATCTTGTGTCAGTAGTCAAATTCAATCCAGCGCAAGCAAAACATATAAAGAGATGTTTTAATTGGAAAAATGCAGACCATAAAATAGTATCAAAAACTCTCATGATCTTTCATGAAAATCTTAAGGATTATAACTTCAAACCTCTTTGTGATTTTTCAATAAAATGATCAGATTGTCCTAAAGAGATCTGACTATGAATTTCCATCATCCGACTGTAGGCTCTTCTTCACCGACGTCTCAACTATACGGAGATCCTGTCCTCTCGCCTGACTTCATGGGCCTGCTGTTTCTTACTGTGCAAAGATGCTGTAAGGTAGGCTAAAAAAAATTGGAAATTGGACTTTGTTGCCATCTCAATCCTCTATGAGTATTTGTTATTCATTCCAATTGATCTCTCCTTACTGGATTATGTATTTGGATCCTGTCCAGCATTTATTGTTGAGGTCTCTTGTCCACTAGATGCAATATTTTAGACCTCGCTGACTGGAATTGGATGAAACTTAGTGGACTTTGGGAGTTTTCTGGCTGTTTCTAAATGGCAAGGCTTGGCCAACAGCAGGTGCTGCAATTACAGGTCAAAGTAAAATGACTTGTTTGCTGCCGATGGCTTCAGAGAGGGAGTGTAACATTTGCTGAGGACAAATGTTACACTCCCTTGTTGCCTTGTCATTTTTTTTATCATTCTTTTTCCAAAGTCATCCCACGGTGTAATGCACCCAACTGTTATCATCTGCTCTCACCACTTTAAACCACACTGCAATCTGAAACACTGTGTGCTGAATGGACTGACACCAGGTCCATCTGAAAATGAATGTCGACATTTTCAAAGAAGACATGAAATTCACAATGTATATCAACAAAAGGAAATTAAGTTGATGGGAATTTTGTAGCATCTGATATATATATTAAGTGTTTAACAATTGTAATACTTTGAAGAGGATGAATTCTTGGACTTTGGCATGCAGAGGACGATTTAATTAACTCTGTAGGAGTTATAACAAGCTCCTCGAAAGTGCCAGGGAAAAATGAATCTTCAGATGTGACAGGAAATGCACAAGCCACGGGGTGCCATGGCTATTATATCGGAATATCAGGGATACTTGTTTTTAGAAATGTACGAAAGAGAAATAATTACTACTTATAAGTCGAATCCAATTCAAGGATGCATTCATAAAATCCAAAGGCACCTCTGCGCCTTTGTGTTGTTTCATGCTCTCTTTATGTAGCAATCAAATTGCCTCGGAGTCTTCTCTCCCAGAATGAGTACGGAGCACATGGGACTGAGATTGGCCTCCTCATGCGTTAATGTTACACCTCATCTCTGGGCATAACCGGCAGCAACAGCATGTTTTCCACACAAGATGATGAAAAGAGAACTCTGATTCTTATGCAGATGAGAGAAGCGCCATACACAGACCCTTCCCTAACCCGCCTTGGATTGTTATCATTTCTGCCCACGGCACTTTTATTTATGTTTAATAGAGTATTACATCAAGTTCTCCCTCTCCTCAACCATTATATACATACCACCCATCCATGAGGACATTAATAATTGATTGCCCCCAGTACTGGCCAGTTTTGCATTGTTTGTTGACAGAGCTCGTCTCCTGGAGGGAGCCATGGCCCTGTGGTTTGTGATCTTTGGTTTTCACATCTGTCCTCCAGGGCAGATGTTGAGATCAGGCCATGGCAACACCACCCATCAGTGAATTATTCTTCTTCATTGGTAAAGAATCTATAAAATATTAATGTAACAATGAGTCAGAAAAACTCTATTTGCATGAAATGGCCAATCAAAGACTAAAATGTAACAGCAGCGGGCAAAGGGTGATTAAAAATTGATTATTTAAACATGTAATAAAACTTTCTTCGTCATCAGGGTGTTGTTAATATGTTCTGTAATGAACCAGATTTTCTCAAATTAACTACTCGTTCATGTCTTAAAGGGTGGTTTCACCTGAATGAAACACATTTTCTCACTTTCCTCTCGCAGTATTTGTCTCGAGTGAGTCTGTCCTAAAGACATAAAGACATTCATTTATGTTCAAGTGACAGAGTGTTGCAGCGGCCATAGTAATTATGACTCTTGTCTGTCGGGGGGGGAAAGGAGGTTTCCAATTACATTACATTAATTTAGCTCATGCTTTTATCCAAAGCGACTTACAATAAGTGCATTCAACCATGAAGATACTACCCAAAAATGACAAGAATCCTGTGAGTACATAAAATTCATCAAATTGTCGCAATTTGGAAAATGCAGGTTTGGACCCAAAATGCAGATGAAGAGGCAGGTAGGAACAGTCCAATGATTTAATGAAGTAAATGCATACAAAGTCCAAAAGTGGTTGGTCTGTTAGGCAGGTACAGGCAGTAAATACACACACTGGTGATAGGAAATAAACTTGAAAACACAAGGTGCAAACTAACAGTGAGGAACAAAGGCTGGATGTGGCACAGTAGGATACACTGAAACTGGGGCAAAACACAGACTAAATCCACAAGGGGAAACAAAGGCAGGAAGTAAAATAAGACATGAGGAGTGAACCTTCAAAATAAAACAGCAAGCAGGCTAAACATAAATGAATAACATGACACAAGGAAAAACACTACAGACAAACCCAAACCAGAAAAACAAAAACTCCGGATAAATGATAGTCTTTTCTCAAAATATGATACAGTGAGTAAACAGAAAAGTCAGAGGGCTACACTTTAGAAACAAGAGGTAGAGAAATATTTTATTTATTATTATTGATTCATGGTCCAAGATGCAGTCTGAACAGATGAGTTTTGAAGATCAAATTCAATTCTTTGCACCATAACTCAAACAAAGATGCTATTCTAACCCTAACTAAATCCTGTTTGTGCCTAAACCTTTTTATAGGAAAAATGAGAAGGTTGAGAGAAGAGCTAGTAAAGTAATTCCAGGTCTGATAGAGATGTCATATGAGGAGAGTTTAAGAAAAGTACAATTACAACTCTACAGGACACAGAAAATCACAGCTGAGCCTGTCACCCACTTTTGGAATAATAGTTATGATTTAAGAGGGAACTCCTTAGCATTATTCTCACTAAAGTGTTTATGAAAAGAGAAAACACTTCTTCACACATGTTGTGCAGGCCCCTTCACTTAACAGTGACTGGATAAATTCTGGTCAACAGAGGATATTTATAAAACTGATTTTGGATTATTTACTTTTTTCAATTATTGTTATTTTAAGCAAGTATATTTTGTTATTATTTGTGTTTTATTGTTTTTTGTAGTGTGGAGGATTTATATCCTGTACCAGAACATTTGACATACATTTCAATAAAGATTCAATAAATGGTGTTGGATGTGTCTGAGGTTTCAGGTTTGGTAGAAAGTTGTTCCAATGAAAACTGTTGCAGAGTGACACTGCTCTGAAATAAGATGTTGCTGTTTAATTTTCAATGTTTCAATGCTGTGAGCAGTAAAAGCAGCATTCCATTCAAATGAAACCTTTCTGCACTACTAGTAAATGTCAGAATGTATTTATTGTAATTTTGGTGAACTATTTAATTGATTTCATGGAATATTTTTGAAACCCATTGGATATATTTTTGTGTAGGCCTGCATTTGGCCTGCAGGTCTAGAATATGGGTTGTATCAGCTGCATGAGACAATATGAGAAAAAAAAGAAGAAAAAAGAAAAGTGCAGTGCTCTGGATGGCTTACTCATCAAGCAATTACAGTTGTTCAGCTACTCACGCGGCTGATCCCGACAGACCATCCGGTGTGGTTGCCAGGGAGACCAGTGTGTCTCCCTTTATACCCAGGATTAACATGCATCTCATATCTGGATTATGTCTGAATGTGATTTATCCGGATTACCTTTGAACCTGACATTAACTGAAATCAGATCGCTCTTTTTCCTCCACAATATGCACATTCCTTGGCTTTCTTTTCATTCTATTTTTTTAGGTGGCAAAGCCTTGTCATATACACTTTTTCTTTCACTCCACAAAAGGTTTAACAAAATCAGATTGTTGAGATGTATACTGTTGAGAGCTTTAGTATTCCAAACTGACACAGATAACTACATTTTGATCAAATTCTTTCAATTCCTCCCACCTTTGTTTGCAAGTTACAGCCACATCTGAACTATTGCTTTTTTTTTTTTTTTTTTAACTCAGATGAAATCATATTTGAAACCTAGCATTATTCTGCTCACCTTTTACATTGCTGAACACTTTCTGAAACCAATGCGAACACTCGACACATACTGTACATTGACAGCAGCTGCAAAGGAGACCACTGTCAATTTCTGTATGAGCCACTTCATATAAAAAGCAATTTCCTGCATCATAACAGTGAAGTTGTGTTACATCGCCAAGCAAAGACCTCCCTGCCTTCCGCCGTGAGTAAAGTAACTCCTACACACTCTGTTTCCCTTGCAGTGAGAATATTTCACAGAAAATACATCATTTAAACCCTGAGAGATTTGTTAGTTTAATGGTTTTAACAGTGGACATCATGTTATACAGACATTTTTACATCTTGGGCAAATCAAAAATAAGAAGGAACAGCCTTTCTTTATGGTCAAATCAAAGAGTAGCTCTTGCTTTCCATCTGGTGCGACACAAATCGCAGTGACAACGAGACGGAGAACTGAATTTTCTCCAGCATAATGAGAGGTGATAGGAGTACAACATGTGCTTTGGTGGATATTCTGTTAAGTGTCCATATTTCTTACAATGGCCGAGGGACTGGACAGTCTCTGTTTGGGTCTATAAGGAATTTCCATTTAAACAGCATCATTAAAAACGACAGAGAGAGAGAGAGAGTCGGGGTAAATTGAGAAAAACTGACACATACATTTTCTTTAATGTGCTCAAAATCATTTCTTCCAGCAGCACAGCGCGTATGCATGACTTGGTATCAAATACAGACTGAAATGCGACCTGATTATTTAATTAGATATTATTTTAGTTGAGTTGCTCCATAAGGATCAATGCATGTGGATACAATATATGGAACGGCTTCTTTTGATGAAGCAATCTCATTCCGAGGGAATTCACACATGCTCAACACACACATAATGTTCATTTTTATTAGTTACTGTGAGTGAATATCCACATCATAAACAAAGGGAGCTTCCAAAGAGGGCAAGCGTTTAATCCAAATAAAAGATGAGCAGCCCATTGCTTGCAAAGAGCAAGAATAGACGTGCATAAATAAACAGAAGTGCATCCAGAGCAGAGGATGAACTGAAGGGTGGCAGTAATCTAACATGCAGATACAGTAAGGCGTTTGGAGCTCTGCGCTCTTCCTTAGGCGTAATTCTGCCTGCCTGCTGCATGGGATTATTTTCAGAAACACTTGACTGCAGGAAAGAATTATACAGCAATTGAACATGTTTATTTTTTAATTTGAATAAATTCAGCTTCAAACTGTCTTCATGCTTTTATTAGCACATATAGAATACCTATAGATCTTTCCATTGGAAATGCATTAGTAGCTTGGATCCACATGTATTTCCTGTCAGCTGCTGATTGTAACTGGTATAAACTTGGGTTGCGTCCGAAATTCCATGCTAGCATGCTATTTAGTATGCTAAAACAGTAGGTGAGATTTTTTAGTATGTCTGAAAACCTCAGTATGAAACTAATAGTACGCGATGTGCGTACTATTTCCGGTGAAATATTACAGTATGCAACACTGGACACTACGCCGGCATAAATGTCCCACAATGCAATGCGGTAGTGACGACAACGTTCATAACAGACAAACGGACAGCGACTAAGGCAGCTCTGTAACGCCCATAATGCTTCAATTTACACTTCTACGTTGGATTAACTGCTTACCCTTTTTTCAGTAATTTAAGCATTATCTGGTGACGAGGTAGAGATGAGGTTGGCATGGTTACGTATCTAACCGACAAGGAGGCTCAAGTGGTAATTACAGATGAGTGCATCTGAAAAGATTCATACACTGTTTGTATACACAAAAGTATGTTGAGCAATAGTACACTTATTGAGTATGTATAGTATGGCATTTGGATGCAGCCTTGGACTCATTTAAAATGTTTATGTTTGAAAGTGTGATGAGTGTTGATGTGGATTCATAGAGGAATTAAGACATCAAGGTTGGAAGAAACAGTCTGTTGCCCTCAAAGTCTGCAAACAATGCAGAATAAAAAACCAGCCACAAAATGATCATGACCGCTGTCCAGGGCGCTGATCCTGGAGATACCTTTTCTCATTTTGCTGTGTACCCAGCGGGCAAACCCTTCTTTTTTTTTTTGGAAATCAGACATGGAATGTTATAAAAGGTTGTGATCCAGAAATTATATCTAGGACCTTCAGGGATCACAACCTGGGTGCACAGCCTGGTCAAAGTCTACAGAGTGGGTCCAAACTATACCACCCGTTCTGTGAATGGCAGCAGTGCAGATTTAAGGGGAGACACTCGGGGAATAGGGGAAAATGTAACTAATATATATCACCATGAAACTTCCCTAGTTGATTACTTACAGATTACGACAGACGCTGCATCCTCTTTACAGCTCGATTAGGTTTCATTAAATAAACATTCAAGAGGGTGCATGTACATTAACAGTTCAGACAACCCTTTTTTTTCACAATTCAACTGCAATGAAAAAGTTGAGTTATTAAGTGCATGAAAGTAAATAGAAACTTTAACTAACGTTATTTCACGGCTAACAATCTGGGCAGAGAGGCATATTAGCTGCAGCTGCCTCTATGAAAACAATAACACACGGCACCGCACGTGTAGCTCACAGAACATCTTGTCTCCACATGCAGCGAGTTAACTCATCCAATACTTAGTTGGCTTTTTTAAAACAATATCTTGTTTGTTTTTTTTGCATTATACAATATTATGCACCAAGTTACATTGTAAATGGTGCTTTGGCCAATACTTAGTTACTTACTTTTCAGATTTTCCTTTTTTGTGGCAATAAAGGGAAGAGGGAAATAGTTTTAAGAGTAACATTGCTTATTTGAAAACGTAACTAAATAACGGATTACTTGAATTGAAAAACTAAAGTGCTACATTACTTGTTTCAACAAAAAAAGTAATCTGAGTACTCTAACCCCCCCAGCACTGGTTGTCACACACTGGCAGTCAATGTGTTTGAATTGGAGAGAATACCTCTTTATTAAAGTGAATCAAAACACAAACAAAGCAAATAATAGAAACTGAATTGGTGGTGCCAGTCTGCAACAACAGATTTAGTTTTAGGACCATTTTGGAAGCTAAAGAGCAGGTTCCAGCAGCAGCAAACAAAAAGGGAACTCAATAAACTTCCAAACTTTGCACCAGTGTTTGTGGATGTGGCTGCCCACTACCCCCTGCTGTTTTTCCATCACAGATGCATCGCTGCCTTGAAATACAGGCTGCTCTGAAAGGGCTCTGTTTGAAAAAGTACAGCAGAGGTCATATGGTCAGTAACCTCCTGATAGCCTCCATTTTTTTTAGCCTTCCGCCATTTTATCTGGTCATCCATTTGGGCTTGCACCTGCTGAGCGCTGTTAGAGGACTGACATTCTGACATTTCTTACAACAAATGACTCTCTGGATGACTCGCTCACCTCTGTCTATTGACAGCTTCTTTGAAGCAAAGTGCCTTTTTAGCCAGACATCTCAATCCATTCTCCCTTTTAATATAAACAATTTCAACTCTGTCTAGACTTTAGTGTAATGTATGTTCTAACAGACATCTGACAGCAATTGTCTGTGTTAAGAATGAACACTGTGCTAGTCTTTGTAAGCCCACATCCACCCTTCAATTGTCAAATAGAAATTAGAATTATTCTAGCTGAATATGCCAAAATTATATCCACAGGGGGAATTTAATGCACAAGCTTTCCTGGGGCCTGGGGCTTGGAATTACAAAAGACAGCTGAATGTTATTATTATTATTATTGTAATAATAATAATAATAATAATAATAATAGAAGGATAAGTGGTTAGAGGTGGATAGATGGATAATAATATACATTTTTATTGGGGACTCATTTCATAAATCTTGTGTAGGCTACTCATTAATTGGTCAGTTAGTTGCCAATGGTGCTATTTGTTGAAACCGATAAGTCAATTTAGTGTCCAAAGAACAACCATGACACAATTTAGGAGACATGACAGCAGTGTTCAAAACTGAAATTAAATGCTCAAAAAGAAAAAGAAAAGAGAGTAATTTAAAAAAAAATCCAAAATGACCCAGATTTTTCCAAAAGGCTAAATATGGCAAAGCAGCAGGTGCAAGTAGTGTGACTCAGATACCAACTCTGCGCTGGCTAGATTTAATGTTTGCATACTTCCTCAAGAGAGTGACGACAAGCAGATCTCCTCATAGAGCAAAATGGTAATTATGAAGAAAAGTAAAAAAAATACTGGAACTGCAGGGCCGGTCATTGACTCAGAAACAACGGAAACAAGTTTGAAATATTTTGAAACCTCCATTGTTTAGGCCAAAAGTATTCTCTGCCTTTTGCTAGTACAATACTACGCACTATGTTAACACGATTAAAAGCCAATGAGCAGAACAGTGAAATCATCATATGTTTGTCATAATACGTATGTCCTCATATATGTTAGCAAAACACGGGAGATGCAAACAAAACGGGGACCTGCTCATGAAAACACAACACAAAATGCTCCATAGCGCCAAAACTCCACGAGATAAACTATACAAGGTTGTTACTTGAGTTTGTAACAATAATGTGAATTTCCATGTCAATTTGGCTTTTGTTGTCATCAGGCTCACCATACAACTGGACAGAAACATGAACACTGATGTTCATTTCATTTTGATTTTAAAGTCAACTTTTTATAATAATTTGTTGAAGCATTCAAAAACTGCGACCACACCAAACCAGTATCTTTAAGTTATGTCATCTCAATATTATGACATTATTATGAGTGTTTTGCACGTGTATTGAAAACATATATTACTTGGCTTTTTACATTTTTTTATTAAATATTGCCCCGTTTCTTTCAAATTAAATTTTGATTACGAGACCTGAGGGAGATTTACTCTTCCTCTACTCTTCTCTCCAGAGATGTTAAATGTATGAGTACCTTCAAATGCATTATTTAACTGCGTGATGTGTTGAGGTCACTGTGGCTTTCCGTTCAAGGGCTCCAGAATTAAAAATGTATCACAAGTGAAAACGGGTGATGACTGTTCACTCCGGTGAAAGACCCGCAGACCTTCGACCAGACAGGTAATCAAACCTCATCAGCAGTGCGGCAACACTCTGCTTATTGGCAATATTTGAATTCACAGCTGCCTGTGAGACTTCAGCCTGATCTCGAGGTAAACAGTGTAATTTCCATGAAAATAGTGCCATATTTATTTCTGTGGTTCAAACAAGAATAGAAATGGGAACAGTTGCCTGCCCAAGGAAAAACGATACAAGAGTGGAAAGTGGCAGTTTGGCCTCATTTATTTCTGTGTTCTTTTTCTTTATCCTTCATGATAAAGTACAATATAATCAATTAAAACTGCAAACTGTGCCCAAAACTGAAAGCAGTCTCTCAAGGCCAAATTTATTCCAAAATGTATTATTGTGTATAATATTATTTTTGAATAAATGTTTTACTTTGACCATGGAAGAATGATGTGGCTCTTTTTTTAATCAGAAATATGATGAATTTAAATAATATAATACATCCAACATATGAATACCATACTTATACTTAGACTTTTCAAGGGAGATTTTCTTATATTTTTAAGTCCTGTTGCAGAAATGAGGCCGTGTACACCATGTGAGGTACTTTGATATGATACATGACACAAATGAAATCCTAAGAAATGTCACAGATTTAGGAAAAATAGCTTGAGTTGGTGTTAGAGTACATTGCTGCTACCTTTAAATCAGTGTTATTAAAGGGATACTTCAGCCCCAAAATGATAATTTGTATATCAATTACTCACACCGTGTTACCTTGAGAGAAAACATTGGTTTTCTCGCATGCCTCCACGGTGAAAGAAGAATCCAAAAACAGATACAATTCTTGATGAATTGAAGTAATAGGGTTTAACAACAGCAAACTAAATCAAAACATCTGTTTACAAACACTAAAACTCTCCAGTTGTATGCTCAGTACTTTCCAAACACATGCATTTTTGCTAAAAATGTACTATTCAATAAATAAAATGTGAAAAATAAAACCTTACTATTTAAAACACACAAATAGTCTTACGCTTGTGACAAGTACATCACGAGTTGCCTGCGCAAATGAAAATGCATGTTTTTGAGAAGCCTACTGAGCATACGACTGGATAAATGAGACTTGGATTATATGGAAGAATTTACAAAGATTTTCTCAATTTTTGGATTCTTTGTTCAGCGTGGAGACCGTGGCCAGACCTATCTCCACAGCGCTGCTGGGGCAAAGCCTGGATTTAATGTGCTTTCACTCCTGGATAGTGAAAAAAACTCCCTGGCCTGTTTGTATTTCCTTAAACCAATCACAAACGTCCTGACGGTGCCTCTGCAAAACAATGGAATATAGGGAACCCGTTTCAGTGTAACACCTCCACGAAAATGATATAAACATATTCTTTGTAGATACACTCACTGCCTTATTACATGATCCAAATCTACAAAACTTGGGTTGTTGTTTGTTTCCCGTAGTGAAGGGACTTTGGGAACATGGACACGGACTTCGTGTGCGGAAAGGAAGTAAGACTTTAGAACTAGACTATAGTCTGGCTTACTAAGCGAACAGTGTGTGGATAAAGCCTCTGGGAAATCTGCCTGGAAACAGGAAGTCTGTGTTACCATTCTCAAAGTCCCAACCTCTGAGTTATCAACCTACACGCTGAAAATGACTTTTGAAGATTTGGATGGTGCAATAAGGCAGACCTGCTCTGTTCTTTCAGTGACTGATTGTAAAGATCTACAAAGAATATGTTGACAACATTTTCATGTAGGTGTTAACACCGAAACGGGTTCCCTCCTGACACTATTTTGCAGAGCCACCGTCGGGGCGAGGTGCCGCCCAGGACGATTGTGATTGGTTTAAGGAAATACAAACAGGCCAGGGAGTTTTTTTTTTTACTATCCAGGAGTGAAAATGCATTGAATCCAGACCTACCCCCACCACTGACACAGTGCTGTGGAGATAAGTCTGGCTATACGCGAGACTAGGACTAGACAGAGACTCCTTCCATTTTAGTAGATATGGAACCAACTTCCTGATATAAAATGTACGCCAGCGTTAGACACTTTTGTTTTCCTGTGCATTTGATGATGTCTTCCGCATTATTTTGTGTATATTTTGTTTTCTAAAGCCTTTCTTTGCATTAGACCAGCTCTGTATTTGAAAGGTGCTGTACAATGACCTTGTCTGTCTATACTCTGTAGCACAGTCCTCCGGCGCTGCTGACCGAGAGGCTCCATCTCCTCTGGCAGTGAGCCGTGACACTGCTCAAAGGCTTAGTGGAGATCAAAAACTCTCTTTAACCAGAAAAGACAAAGCAAAGCTCAATTAGCCCTGTGGACATAACCATCAGCTGACTGCAATCACACCACGACGGATCGTCAAGGAAGACAGAACCAGACTGGATTAACACGTCTCTTCTGTTCTCTCCTCTCCTCTCCTCTCCTCTCCTCCTCTCCTCTCCTCTCCTCTCCTCTCCTCCTCCTCCTCCTCCTCCTCCTCTCTAGATGTGGCTGAGGCTCTGTGATGCGTTCAGGGACCTGTGGGAGAGTTTGCGCAGCAGGGACTCTCTGAATGTGCGGCACATGAGGAAGTAGATGACGGGGTCGAGGCAGACGTTGAGCGCCGACAGGAAGAGCGTCCCCTCCTTCAGCTGGAACAGCAGGAAACACGCATGGCGGCTGAAGCCCGACGCCGGCATCTGGCTCAGCGTGTACGGCACGCGACACGCGTGGTACGGTACGAAGCACACGCAGAACACGGCCAGCAGGCTGAAGATGCTGCGGTTGGACTTCCGGCAGACGTCGTCGTCATTGTTGTGGCGGCGGCGCACGCGGCGGTGCGAGCGGTAGACGCGACAGGCGATGGCGGCGTAGCAGTAGGCGAGCACCAGCAGCGTCAGCCAGAAGAGCGCCACGCTGAAGAGCGTGGACACGCGGTGCCACTGCACGCCCAGCGGCGTCTTCAGCATCATGCAGTGACGGGAGTTCTCCTCGCCGGCCGGCCGGCTCGTCAGCAGCACGTTGGGCAGAACGCAGAGCAGCAGGAAGCTCCAGGTCACAGACGCCAGCACCCGCGCACACGGCACGCTCTGCAGCAGCTGCAGCACACAGGCCCCGCCCCCAAAACAACAACACCTGCAGTAAACACAACAAGGAGCAGGGGAGTCAACACAACAACAACAACATGTTTTCTCCAAACACATAGACAGCGTCACAGATACGACAGTGTAGTAAACGATAATAGAAATTCACCAACTTTTTATTTTTTATCGCGATCCACGATAAAATGGATTATTGTCCCGCCCCTGGTACAAACTAACATTTCCGTGTTTTATGAAATGACGGCAGCGTTCACCGCGGCGGTGGCGTCAGATGAAGTGTAAACCTCTGCTCACCGTGGCGCGGCGGCGGCGTGCCGGACGATCTTGATGTAGCGCTCGAGGCTGATGAGCCCCATGAAGACGATGCCCACGTACATGGAGGAGTAGAAGAGCACGGCCGTGTAGCGGCACATGACCACGTGCAGGCGCCAGCCGCCGAGGCCCAGCGGCGCCGCCAGCCTGACCGGGAAGGTGGCGAGCATCAGCAGGTCGGCCACCGCCATGTTCTTCAGGTACACCACCAGGCCAGAGTCGCTCGGCACCCGGAAGAAGATCCACGCCGCCACGCCGTTCAGAGACACGCCCACCACGCAGATCAGCAGGTAGAGCGGCGGCAGCACCTGCTGCGTAAACACACTCCTGAAATCTGATTGGTTGGTGGGGAGGCAGGTGGCGTTCAGGTCATCCATCGCTAAAAACACAAAAACAACACAAAACGCTGAGGTGATGCTGCACAAAGATACTCGAAACATTACGACTTTTCTCTCTAAACATCACGACTTTTCTCTCTAAACATCACGACTTTTCTCTCTAAACATGACGACTTTTCTCTCTAAACATTACGACTTTTCTCTCTAAACATCACGACTTTTCTCTCTAAACATCACGACTTTTCTCTCTAAACATTACGACTTTTCTCTCTAAACATCACGACTTTTCTCTCTAAACATTACGACTTTTCTCTCTAAACATCACGACTTTTCT
>JAOVVB010067041.1:0-14124 GCA_028570985.1 Heterobranchus longifilis | reverse complement strand
TGCGTGATACATGATACTCAGTACTCGTAAACCAAGACTTGCTCGTTTTTCAAGTCAAAATTTATTTAAAATCTTTGTTTGTCTTGCGGAACACTCACAAACCGTGTTACTCGCAATCCGAGGTTTCACTGTATATTCATACATACATACATACATACATACATACATACATACATACATACAGGTTCACTCAGTGGATAAGGCATGGATTACTGACCAGAAGGGGTCAGGTTCAAACTCCAGCATCACCAAGTTGCCACTGTTGGGCCTTAAAGCAAGGCCCTTAACACCTCAACTGCTCCAATGTATAATGAGATAAAAATGCAAGTCATTCTGGATAAGGGCATCTGCTAAATGCTGTAAACGTACATACAGTACACATATACAAGACTTAAGTGAAGTCGAGTAGGATTTTATTTCAACTGTATATGGTTGAAATGACAATAAACGTGTGAAACGAAACATTGTTCCTCCAGGATCAAGGTGCTACATATAACATAAATTAACAAAACTAGCTAAGCGCTATATAAAAAGAAAAAAACAATAAAGATATAAAAGGCCACAAATGGAAAAAATGAGTCAAAGAAATGGATACAAAGTGCAGTGCAAAAACATGTAAAAATAAGTAAAAACAAAACAGAGTTGAAGACAAAAAACAACAACACATGGATGAAGCTACTAGGAAGATTGCCAGTTGCCCAGTTGCAATGGTTCTATTACCGCTATAAACAATATTTCCTCCCTTATAAATCTCTTTCCTCCTAGAAGTGAACAGCCAAAAAAAATGTTGTCATGTTACCAGGTAACCTAAAAATGCAAAGACCTCTGTCCTGAATTCTTTCCAATGTTGGAAAACCTGCAGTTTTGCCTCTGATACAACATGCTTAAACTGGAGACTCCTTCCATACAGTAAATATAATTAAACACCTCTTCAAAGAAAACAAGTCCTGTTATTGTGTAAATCTTATGTGTAGAATTGGTGCTTTCAAATAAACCTGTGATTTGAATTACAGTTTTCACTACTGACTGATCAGAACACTTTCTTAAGAATTTGACAGTATGAGGTATACTGTAAGTAACTGTACACTAATCTTTAACAACTGAATTAAGAGGCCTTCTACACTATAACCAACCAAATCTACTTTAAATACAAAAGAGTCTAGCTCTTAATTGTTAAAATGTTAAAAATGAAATTTTTATATCTTTCTTTGCTAATTATTTCTAATTAAAGTGATCACAAATAATATTCAATTCAATTCAATTTTATTTATATAGCGCTTTTAAAAATGGTCATTGTCTCAAAGCAGCTTCACAAAAATGAAAGAAATTCATTTAAAAAAATTATAATAATTAATAAAAAAAAAAAATTTTATAAAAAAAAAAATAATAAAAAAAATAAAAAATAAAAAAATAATAATAATAAAATAATAATAATAAAATAATAATAATAATAATAATAATAATAATAATAAATTGTGTATGTGTGAGAAAATACGTGTGTAATACAAATTCTGAAAACATCAGCATTGTTGCAAACCTGACACGATGCTCAAAGTGTTACTCTATAGACATAAGCAGATCCATGATTGTCAGTCAATAACTCTCAAATAACGATTGGACTTCATTTTTAAAGCTGAACCTGTTTTAAAAGTGCCTGTTTAATCTATGAGGGACTGAGTAAATAATGGAGAGAAAGTAGGATAGATTAACAGCTAATCATATTCATGAAGAGCTCTTCACATTCATTAGGAAAGCCAAAATTCTTAGCTTGCACCTCAGCTAATGGCTGTAATTACTGCCAAACTGATTCACTTGTCCTTTGTTGGGCCCTTAGGCTAAATGTCTTTTCAGCAACACAAAGGTCACACTCACAAAAACAAGATGTAGGAGGGTAAAAAAAAAAAAGACTAGAAATGAATATTGCAACAAGCGCCAGCAGCACTTACATCTCTGTTTCAATAAGCAACTAAAGATAATAAGCAGGTTTAACTTTTCTCATCTCTTTATCCGCTTTTACAAGGTGTGCATTTTCTTTGCCAAGCATACTTGAGCTTTCCACAGTCTGTATTTCTTGTATACAAACGTCTGCTCACACACAAAAATGGGAAAAAATTCTTCATGCTCCCAGAGCAGCTCTTTCCCAATTTGAGTCTTGAAATGTATTTTTGCTATCAGGAAAGATACACTCACTGATGTGATAACCTGGTCATTCTGTACATTCAGGTCATCAGCTGACTTAATTTTTTGCCACATACTGTACTGTAACGTTGCTGAGCCTAGACCTGACCAACTGAAGCAACCCTTCATGAGCTTCCATTGCTCTAAAGTCCAATCTTCATGCTCCAGTAAAATGAGCATACAAGTCGTTTTCTTAAGGACATACAGCAGTTCATATCCCATCCTGTGAGTTCTCCTTCCATTGTGCATGTTGAAATGCTCTTACTGTCGCTATTAAACATTGCTATTATTTCTACTGTCAGTTTTTTTTATGCTGCGGCTTCACAGAGTGAATGAATGGCCATAGAATTATATCAGTGAACTCGTTTTATAGTTTCTCTATATTTTCTAATACACAAGAGATTTGTTCAAAATGAGCTACAAGATCATTTCTGTTGACATAAGCTTGAGGCATACAGACTATGGAAAAGATTGCATGTAAGATATGCTCTTATATCAATTTACTGTTTCAGTGAAAAACAGCACAGATTTTCTTTCTTTTTCTTAAAAAAAAAGAACAGATTATATTTCTATTTATTATGTAAATGAATGTATCCTATTCTATACATTATAGTATTGCCTATTTTAGTCAGAAGTATGAAAAGCTTGATGATTAATGCAAAATCACTTTAAACTTATAATTAAGAAACCAGTAAGAAGGGAATTCCTTTTATATGGATAGTAGTGCTTCCTGGAGAAAGCACACTCGTCTGATAACAACCACCACCCACTCTGGCTATGGGCTGGATTTGAACAGTAATTGCATTTCAGTGTGGCACGACTGCAATGCCCTGATGAAAATGATTTACTTTTGAGTCAAAGTGAGTGTTTAATTATTAAAAAGCAATCCACTATAGTGAGTGTTTTTGCTATATTTTTAAATAATCACTCCGATATTTCCTTTAAAGTTAAAGGTGGAAAGGCTTGATTTTAAGGCTTATTTTTACCAATGTGGTAATGACCTTGACCCAAAATTAAGTGCACATTCACCCACCAAAACAACCTCTATCATATACAGTAAAAGGTTCTGCTGGGGATATTAGTATGAGCTGTCTGATGCCAGAGATTTTCCATCAGCCTTAAAAGCATGGCATTAAAAATGAACTTCATTCTCATTGTCTTGTCAGATGGCTATAATTCTGTGCCTTTAATGGTTGGCATGATGGACCTGCTGGCAAGTGCACTTGGGTCATACCCATTTGTCCTTTCAACTTTAATAACCAAAAGTTTTAAATCATATTACAAGGCAAAAAAGAAATCAATACACATTGATATGACTCCTCGATTCTTTATAGGAAGACACTTCTACGGCAAGGTGATGCTAAAAAGTTTGGAAAATATTATTTCACATTTAACTGACAGGATCTGTAGGGCTGAAAAAAATTCAACGTTAACAAAATAGTCATCACTTATATTAATTACACTTTCTGGCCAGAAAAAGTCACACACTTATATTTCATTTGACTGCCTTTAGCTTTGATGATGGTGTGCAATATGGTGGCTATTTCATGTATAAAAATGTTTCCTCATGTTCCCAGAACCACTCTGATTAATGATCTCCATTGATGATGTGGTAACTCGACCATTCAGTATATTCAGTTCATCAGCCGACTTTAATTTATGGCGACATAACGTCGCTGAGCCTAGACACATTGTGTCAATGAAAATGCCTTTACTTTCACTATTAAACATAGCTGTGGTTTCTACTGTCATTTTTAAAGATGTAACATCACCAAGTGTTTAACTGATTTTCGATCGCGACATTTTTTTCACACCACATTTCACATTCCATGAAATCGACAGGTCGGAATTATACTTCCAGATTTTAATACCATTTAATATTGCTTCAGGAATCTTCTTACTTTCCTAGCTTGACAGTTCCAATAACAATTCAGTTTGTCTCTAATTCCTAAAATGTAACTAATGAAGTGTCTCTGCTGGTTGAACAACCTCAGCGTGGCACAAGCTGAAGAAAGAAATTATCACTGGATGCACCATTTCAGTGATCCATGAAGTCAGCTGAGGTTCAAGTACAGAAGACCCATCACCAACTGTGGTTAAATCCAGTGAAGCCTAGATCCTTGGTGTTGAAGAGGGAAAAGGCCATTGACAAAAACCACTTCACCATTGGAGGCACCCAGATCCTATCAATCACTGAGAAACCAGTGAAGAACCTGTGGAAGGTGTTTGATTCCAGCCTGAGAGACATAGTGTCCATCAGAGCGAACAACCAGTACCCGGAAGCCTGGCTTGCTGCTGTTGATAAGTCAGGCCTGTCTGGACAGTTCAAGGCCTGAATATATTAATCTGCCATCCGCGCATGTATTCTTTGTCCTCTCTTGGTTTATGGTAGTGGCTTGGACTACCGAGGAGCGTGAGCAGCATCGCCCTCTACAGGCAGAACAACAAGCTGAAGCTCTTTTTTTACAGCTGGAATGAAGATTCCATGATGACCCACACTATGGAGGCTCTGCAATATCAAAAGTCCTGTGACCCAAAGTCTCTCAAACTGAGATTTAGGTCAGGATAAGACAGAACTGGAGAGAAGCAAAATGCTGGGCCTCAGAAAGCAATGGATGCTGCAGAACCATGGCTAAGGCACAGGGTGCTACACGCCTGCTACACAGGGGAAGGACAATTGGGCTTCAGGATGATATGCGAGCATCAGTTGAATTAGGAGCAAGCAAGATGGTGGGGATGTAGCAGCAGGGAGCCTGGACAAGATGGGCCGAGCTTTGGAAGATGATGTCCATACTATAAAATTCTTAATCCAGGCTGTTTATGATCTTCTGCCTACCCCATACAACTTATTAAGCAGGGGGAAGATGGGAGTGCCAGCTTGCCTGCTGTGCATGACCAGACACTGGACCACATACTCAGCTGCTGTCCAAGAGTCCTGGGCAAAGGGCACTATTGGTGGAACCACAAATAATTTTCTCCCCGTATTTGGTGGGTTTCCTCCGAGTACTCCAGTACCAGCCATCCGAGGTTTAGGCTTCAGCTCTTCAATAAGCTTCTCGTTGTAATGAGCACTGTTGATTGTTGATCCTTTTTCCTGATATTGTTCCAATACTGGCCTAACTGATAGTTGACTTTTTTACTTTTTCTTGGTCGGCGATTGAGGATGTTTTCGTTCCATACTCTGCCATTTATTCTCAGGTTAGTAGTGATGAATCTATGTCTTGTCGCCAGTAAATGTTCTCTTTAAGAAACTTTCACCTTCCTTAGAGTATCCGACCAAATTTTATTTGCAGATATCTAATCACTTTCCCTAAACTGCACACAAAGTATTTGATAAATAACGGCACCAGACCACAAAAAATTAATCACATCCTCAGATTACAAAAAATGAATTGCTCTTCTTTGGTGCAAATCATAAGTGGGGCATCTGTTTTTGCTCGTACCACAGTTACAAATGAACTGATGTAACACGTTTACCCCTGCACAGCAGTGACTGGGGAAACAGTAGCCTTGAACGGAAAGCGCTGATAAGACAGAAGTGCAGCCAACAGAAGTTTTAATATAACCGGAGTGCTGCTGTGTGTTCTGATAAAATACATTTTAAACTCTGTCAGTACAGAGAAATACAGCGATGTGGATCAGATGAACAGAGTCATACAGGGTGGTGAAAGTATGACTAAAGTGATAAAAGTATTCTGACTACAGTTTCATACAATGGAGAAGGTGAGTCACCTCTTTTGCCCTATTCATGATTTCGTGACCCAATACACAATCCAAAGTGACATACAACTTTCAACCAAATGGTGAAAAATAATGGCAGGGATGGAAAAGGGAAAGTCAGCACTAGACACAAGACCTGAAGTAAGTGCTAGTTGTAGGAATGTTTTTGAACGTCCAGATTCTGGTATAGAATCTCTCTTTTCTCTATCAGTGCAAAGAAACACATAAGGGAAAAAACATTAGAGACATGTTATATATATATATATATTACTTCCAAGTTCATCATTTTCTCTTTGCTATTTGTACTCACAGAGATTTTCTACAGAAAGAATTGCACAGATGGTTATTTAGCCCTGGACCCCAATTTAAGGATACTAAACTTTGATAATCTGGCACTACAATAAACCTGGCAAAATAGACAAAGAATGGAGTCATTTCCACTTTCATTTAAATACATCCAAGGCTTAAAAAAAGAAAATTTAATCAAATTCCCTACCAGATTTTCAGCATCATAGTCATGGATCAAAACGCTTCCTTATCATGGAATCAGAGAATTACGGTAGATTACAATGCAAAACAATCCAACTTCTGTGTAGAAGGCTTAATTATTAACATATTATTGTTTTCTCCTCACACTTTGGAATAAGTTCACTCAGTTACATGAGTTTATCTAATAGATGCCTGATACAGTTGAGATTAGTATTGTTTTTACATGTCGGGTCAGAGCAACAATTGTAACACTAGCGTTTGTTACTGTTATTATTTACAGACAAGGTAGAGCTTTTGTGGAAGCTGTAGAGAGAGAGAGAGGACAGTGAAGCCTGTGGGTTGTGTTTCAACAGATGGGGCAGTAAGTGTTTCATTTAAAAAAAAACGCACACACACAATAGGCATTAGTGTGACAGATATTTTGACAACTTTTACAAACATAAGGTAATATTCTATATTATCATAAAGTAATATGACATATCTTACTATAAGCTGTATCACAGTGTCTTAGTGGTTAACACTGTCACCTTGCACATCCAGGGTCCGGGTTTGATTCCCAGCCTGGGTCTGTGCGCATGTTCTCCTTGTGCTTGGTGGGTTTCCTCCAGATGGTCAGGTTTACCCCAATAATCAGACATGCAAATTAGTTCAATTGGCGTTCCCAAATTGCCCGTAATGTTGACTAGAGATCCTACCACGGCCCTAAAAATGGGAATAAATACAATGGTCATCACCATTGGCCTCCATGGGCCTTAGTTGGACTACAGAGGTTCCTAGCTGGATGGATGGAAGCTGTATGCTACAGGTTTTTACTTAGCACCTTCAGACCACCTGGGGGCTCCCATTACTTTTTTTTTTTTTTTTTAAATAGATATGTAATAAAGAGCTTACTTTACTCATATTTGGGAAGAGGTTTCTGTATAATGCAGTCTCAGTAGGCCCCTTTGTTATATCTAGTTATCTGCCTACAATCAGCATTATCAAACCCACCTGTGAAAATGGAAATGAATAACTTCTAGAAAGAGCATTCGTTAATTTTCTGTACTGCTTATCCTGTGTAGGGTCACAGGAAGCCTAGAGTTTATCACATTGACCTCAGGGCAACCACATACATTCCTAAACCATTGCATTGGTTATAAATGGTTTATTTCTTTCTTTATTTCTATTTTTATTATAATTTTTCTAACATTTTAGTATTATACTATAATGACGTTTTATACAAAAATGTACATTTTTAAAACAGTAGTCAATTTATGTCAATTTGAGTGTTAAATATCATATACAGTAGATTGCACAATTTGCTTTCTATTTTGAACAGAAAAGGCAGTGTTATATTTTTCTTTATACAGTACGTTAATGAATATGTCCTTAATTACTTGCTCACAATCAAACAATTGCATTGTTTTGTAGAAATCCAATATCAGGCCCTCCAGACTATGTTTTTAGGAACTGTTTCAGTGACTCAGAACTCAGATTGCTCCATCATAGCGAGAGTTATTACAGAATATTCGGGGCCTCTTTGAGTGAATCACCCTGTATATTTTCCTAAAGGACCACTTTTCAGAAAACCCTGAACACCTGGGCATTCTTGCAGTTATGTAATCAGTCAATCATGTGGCAGCAGTATAAGTGCAAAAAATATGGTAGACACAGGTCAAAAGTTCCAGTTAATGTTCACATCAAACATCAGAATGAAGGAAAGGTGTGAGCTCTGTGACGATCACCATGGTTTCTGATCTCTAAGACTGGTTAAATGTAGCCTGGTCTGATCTTGATTGCATGATAATGCACCATGTCACAAAGCAAAAGTCATCTCGTATAGTTTCAGAAACATAACACTGAGTTCAGTGGCCTTCCCAGTCACCAGATTTTAACCGTATGGGGCACCTTTAGGATGTGACAGAACAAGGGATTTGCATCTGAACAAACATCATAGAATCCATTTCAACATCTTGTGAAATTTCACAATATAAGGAAATCTGTTTTAAAAGAATGGACCTGAAACTATTTCCAATTGAGAAGTGTATAGTGTTTTTTTTTTTTTTTTATAGTAATGAGATAATAGAGTAGGAATTGGGCAGAAAGTCCAATTTGCCTCCATTCATTATCTCTTAAATGCAATGTTCACAGGTCCATTATTAAAACTCCTACATTGAAATTTCTTCATACTCAGTATTTCTACTGTACATTATTATAATTCATTTCCATGAGGAGATAATGGTGTAAGACGTTGTATGGGAAAGTGCTCTGCGTGGCTCCAATATACAGCTGTGAGCTCAGAAGTCCTGGAGCTTTTAAGGTGGAATAGAAAATCTGGATATGAATGCAGCTTTAGTCTTGTCACCTAGCAACCTATATGTTTAAATTGAATGAAATGAAATACACTTTTATGATAAAGAAAAAAATGTGAATCTATAAACAATTCAGTATCTACTTATCACGTTCAGTGATAAGCATCACTCTCCCATGATATAAGCAACCAGTTTCTGTTTGGCATCCTATTCCTAACAGTTTTAGTTATCATCTTGGTGATTATTTGGCTATGTAAATATTTAGAAAGTATTTTGGTAGCTTACTAGTAAATTGGAAGCGTTAGCTGAACAGATTACCTAGCTAGTTATGCCAGAAAATAAGCCTACATCTGCTAGCTAGGAGCATTTCTAGAAATGTACAGATTTCTGGTATGACAGCCATTAACAATAGGCTCATTGGATCAGACTCTGACTCTCGTCTTGTTGACATCTGTGACAATGATGGCGATGCTGGCCCATCTTGTAGTGGTATCGGTAATCAGTCCATCTGTATTGCAGATAGATTATTTGAGCAGACAAAGCCCAAATCAGCTTGTTGTTACAAATTATTCTCTAAGAGTAATCTGACCCGAGTCATTTATGTCACGAATAACGGGGTCAAGTGCATAGGTAAAAACTCTTTTTTTGTGTAAATTATATATATTTAAAAAAAATAAATACACCCAGGCTCTTTTGATTTATAATTCATATTCTTATATTAATTTTGACTTTATCTCAACATGAATTTGAAGTTCAAGAAGTATGAATACTTTTGCAATGCACTGTAGTTCTGAAGGAAATGGATTGCTCATGTGTAAGAATGTCATGCAATTCATGCAACAACAACAAAAAAAAGGTTAAAGCAAAACCAAATCCCAGTGCTGTTACCCTCCATTATCCCCACTTCTGGAAAGCCTCTTGTCCAATCAGATTGCTCGGTCAGAAGCAGGCTACAGTACCTCGCAAAAGTATTCACACCCCTTAAAGTTTTTCAGATTTTATCATATTAAAACCACAAACATTATTGTACCTTATTGGGATTTTAGGTGATAGACTAACAGAAAATGGTAGATAATTGGGATGTGAAAGGAAAATGATAAATCATTTTAAATGAATGAATTGATAAGTTACTGAAAAGGATTAAATAGCATATGCTTTTTATATTAAATCACGGATTTGGAGTTTTTGGAATTATATCTTATTTTCTTCTAAAAACAATGTAAAATTGAGTTTCTTAATAATTTGTATTTATTTAGCCTATTTATTTATTTAGGTCATTAATAGTTTTGCTAGTGGATTTGATTCTATTTTTGAATACTTTTCGCACCAAATCAACTCCATGTCACAACCAGCATTAACTAATTGTGAACTCAGCCATAATACATATTAGGTTTTATAACGTTTGAATTAAATCTAACGATATTTGCTTGTTTTTGTCTTCGCACTGTTCGCAAGGAGGACCACCCGATTTTCATTCATATGTACACACTGCTGTCTAGCGGGAAGAACTGCGTGGATGATTTGGAGATTAGCACCGGAAGTGAGAAGGCGGAGCTTCCCGGCTGTTTGGGAACAAATGTCTGAAGAACTCCAGCGACTCTCCGTACTGTTAATATGAACGGTATAAGCCGTGTTTCCAGGCTGTGTCGGGCTGTAAGAGTGTGAGGCCATGCTGTAAGTGCTGGAGACATGCTGTTCGTGGTGTTTAGGGCGGTTCTACACAAGAGGACATGGTGCGGCTGTCTGCCAAGAAACTTTTCGCGTTTTGCCTCTGCGCTTCTGCGTTTGTTTTTCTCATCATTACACTTCAGGTAACTCTCTGACACACCTGACTCTCGGACGTTTCTTTCCTCACTTCTTATATATTTATATATCTTTTATACAGCTAGATAGACACAGATCAACCATAACATTATGACCACCTGTCTAATATTCACTAGGCCCCTTACTCCACCCTGTCCTGACACTTTTCCCATCACAACCAGCATGAACCTCTTCATCAGTCAGATCTACACTAGTTCTTCTATAGGATCCTCCCCATGTAAACCAGTGAGTCCTGGCCACCCATGACCCTGTCACCAGTTCACTAGATTTCCTTCCTTGGATCACTTCTGGTATCACGTCCTGACCACTGCAGACCAGGAACATCTCACAAGATCTGCTGGTTTGGAGTTGCTCTGACTCAGTCCTTTAGCCATTACAATCCGGCTCTTGTCAAACTCAGTTCAATCTTTATGCTTGCCCATTTTTTCCGCTTCAGGAAAAGGTAGACACATTTGCTGCCTAATATATCCCACCCACTTCCAGCGAGAGAATGTTATTATGTTAAATGACTGTGAATGTTTGTGTTCATTCTTCAACTGTATTACTACGTTAATTATGACCTTCTACATCCATGGGATCGCCTTGAGCTACTGTATACTAAGATACTAAGTTCAGCTTACTGCTATGTAATATTCTCAGCATAATAAAACTATCTGGTTATATTATATGGTTGGAGAATATAATAGTTTCATTTAAACATGTGGATGGTTAAAAACAAACTGATAACCATTCCTACTTTTAACAAACACGTGAAGGTTGTCTGTTATTCAAATGTGCTCTCGTTTACAGGCGTACAGTCCTGAGCCGAGCTTCCAGGGTTCATTGACTAACTCTTGGATAAAAGCCTGTCTCTTTGCTTACTGCTGGTATTTCTTATCCTTTCCTCTAATCACCTTTCCATCATTCCATCTTTCTGCAAGCACTCTGCACCACTCATGGACTACAAAGCAGTAATTTTAGCATTTTCTGAAAAGAAGAAGAACAGCAAATAGTAATATGGGTTCATACTACGCAATCTCAGTAGTGTTAGTGTAGCATCATAAAATATTTACACAAAACAGATTTTTGTAAAACTCCTGAATTTAGTTAATGATTTGTGTAAATTATTCTTTCAAATAGCCTTTGCCTTTCAAAATGTGTCAGCAGTGAATTTTGTGTTATTACTCTGAAAAAACATAAATAATTGGAGTTATTGGAATGAATGTCCTTCCTGTACCTTTATGCTGTAACAGCTCTAGTCTTGAATTATATACTCATATTGTTTAAAAGTTTATTAATAGATGTAAACTGCTGCCATTTGCCTTACACTGATCAATCATAACATTATGATTACTGACCGGTGACCTGAACAACACTGCTCACCAACTATACACCAGTTACACACCAAGGCTCACCCATGCCCATGGGGATCAAAGGTCAGCCCGTCCAGTTCGATCCCACGGAAATGGCAATTTTCTTTTCAAGTCACCAAAAAAAGTTCATGCTGGCCATGATATAAATCCACTACAGCACGCCACACACAGGGCCCAGCAGGAAAAGAGCACAAGGTTGCCGACCCAATCCTAATGTGATTGACCAAACATGTCCAATCCAATCCATGGAGGCTACCAACATCCTGTGCCAGACACAAAAACACATCCCCAGGACACTGTGAAACCGCTCCCTGAAAGTCAAGAACTGCCCACATGGCACAATGGAAAACCAAGTCCTAGGTGGTTTTTAATATTAACAGTTTTAATATTGTGGCTGATTGGTGTAACTGGGCCGTAGATTGCAATTATCAGGATATGTTACATTATATCTTCTATATGTCTGGACTGTAGGATTGCTGTCCTAGTTTCACCCACTCACTCTAGTGTTGTGTTCTGTTTAATAGGGTGTATGAAGTAGTGTTGGAGAGACATAGCGATAGCTTGCTTGATTTGCATTTTGCCATTTTCACTTTCCCTCTGTATGCATCCATCGATGCAGGATTCATAAAGATCCTTAATATGGCACAAAGGTTTGCATACCTCATGATTTCTGAGTGGGGAACAAAGAAAGTTCAACCATATTATTGATTTTATGTATCTAAAAATAATTTGAATACATTCATAATAAAATGTGCGTGTGGGAAATGATCAGTTGCAAGGGGAAATGCAAACTTTTAAAACTGATCTCATTACATTAAAATTTTAATAATGTCATCTTTCACTTCTGATTTTATATTTAAACAAGATTGTATTTAAACAAGAATGAGACTCAGTTAAGCATAATGCAGTAATACTGATCATTTACATTTAGTTATTTATTTTTGTCTGGTTTGAGGGTATGCAAACTTTTGCACTCAGCTGTATTTCTGTTTAGGTTGCGGAGGAGCTGGGCCAGGTTGAGCAGGCGGTGCACACACTCCCCCTAAAGGACAGAGGAGAATTAACTCAGATCCAGGCTTTCCTTGCAAGTGCTGCGCTCCCTGATGATGGAGTATCCCCAGGCTCTGAGGGTCCTTATCCCATCATTGTGTGGTGGTCTCCACTGACCGGGGAGCTGGGCCGGCTTGCAGAATGTGGACTTAACAAATGTTTTTTCACCATTAACAAGTCTTACCATTCTCATCCATCTGCACAGGCCTTCCTGTTTTATGGTAAGTGATGCTGGGATTGATCTTGGGATTGCATCCAGAGAGTTCAAACCTCATGCATACTGGATCTCTAAATCATCTCACTTTATACTGAAAATTAACAGGCAGCATAGACATTTCAGACAGCATAAACATTATCATACTCAGCCCTAATAGGTGATGCAGTTTTCTCTTTTTAGAGTTTTTTTTTTTTCTTTTGAAAATGTAAATACACTTAAGGGTATTAAGCACTCTCCCCTGATTACTCTGACAACTAATTAACTGTGAAATTCACCAGTGCTCATTTGGCCCACAGTTTCCATTGTGGTTTGAGTGGAAAGTTTTTCGCCCCCAGTGGCAGAGCTAATCCTGGTTTGGCTGACCCTGCAGCTTTCAATACTGCATCTCCTGCCTTTATCTGAGCCCTGAGTCCATGAATACCCTCTTTATCACACCTCTCCGAGCAGAGACAGGCGTTTAGCCAGTTCGGTTAAAACCCACGCTATCCTGACATTGCAGTGTGTCAGGACTGTAGTGATTAAGATTAATTAATCTCTAAACACAGGCTGGTACGAGCAATTAATTACTGAATAGCTAATATATTTCAACAGGCGTCTTGTCCTGTTCAGTCACCAATTGCTCCTAAGACATTTGCAGCATTCGACTGAAGCTTGTAGCTAACAATTTCCAAACTCAGAAAAGCAGAAGAAAGTGACCCTTAAGCTAGGAATTCTACAGTTGTTTTGAGTGTATGACATTCTGTCAGAATAAGTGCTCACGTTAAATAAAATAATGTTACTGTGGTAAATTCACAGAGGTTGGAAAAAGACATAATTCTGAGTTCAATTCGATTCAGTTTTATTTTCATAGCGCTTTCAGCAATGGTCATTGTCTCAAAGCTGCTTTAAAGATTTTTTTTAAAAATTGTGGAAACACATTGAGATCTATTGAACAAAGCACAGAGAGAAATGTAGAGACAAAAGCATGTGATTTGTTAATTGCAGCTTTGGTCACATTTTTGTG
>JAOVVB010067032.1:0-14125 GCA_028570985.1 Heterobranchus longifilis | reverse complement strand
TCCACACAGATGACGTTTTTTCACCGATTGCTGATTAAATACTACCAGGTCATGAATACAATTTAGATGTGTGTCACCTTCAGTTCCCCCTTTTTCATTCCCGACCAAGAAACAGATATCCACAGCATTTATTTCTGGGAGATTCACTAAGTTTCTATGAGAACCCGCAGCGCTTAACGAGGGAGGGAGGGGGGAAGCTCCGGGTCCCAGATGCTTCTTACAGTAATGTAGCCTTTATTAAATTATAATTAAATTATCACAATTTGTTCACACCGCTGCAATTATTCACTGCGACGCTCTAAAACGTTTCGTCTGGTCGTGAATCTTTGCTCTGAACTGGCCTTAACACACAGCTTTTACAAAAACAAAGATAAATGCTCAAGAAGAAGAAGAAGAAGCAAAAGGCACACTCTTAACTCACACTCGACTGACAACGTATCCCCCTCGGGTCGATTTCGCTCTCCGTTTCTTGTCCTTGATTACACTCCCCTTACAATGTAAGACTGGCACAATTCATCAACACACACGCAGACACACACAGGGAGTGCAAACATCAACCCATCCATTTGTAACTAATTACACCAGCCTTCGTTTTCATCTCAAGGTGAAGCTGTCTTTGTCGTACTCATGAAAGGCCCCAAACTCTCCGTTGGTTGTTGGTTTGCGGTCTGCTCGTCCTTGTAAAACGGAGCTCTGGTATTTCTAAAATGTTGTTTATTTATTTATTAATTGGATCCTCATTAGCTGACGACTTGGCATCTGCTAATCTTCCTGGACCTAAAGCTTCATGTATATGTCTGTGTGTGTGTGTAAGTTTGTCCATGGTGAGCACATGGACTGCGTGTGCAACGCTACTGCTCGGAGTGAAACACAGTATCTGCTTTCCTCGCCTTGTTGAAAATGGTTTGTGTGATTTTCACTTTAAAATATAAATTATCTTGAAGAGATCATTAACATCTTTCCAAATCTCCAGATTCTATTATAATCCATTTTATGTTAGCCTTATGTTGTCAATCTCTCACCTGGGTGGAATTGACAATATCTATTAGGAGTTAACAGCCCTCTGCGGATGGAATTAGTATTGCCAGAGGACATCTAAGGATGGTAATTATTACCTGAGCAGCTCTGTGAATTTCATCCCATTCTGCCGAAATGGCCATTTTTAGCAATTTTCCCCTCAATGTTAAGTCTCCTCTTTTCCCAGAAAACTCCGGGGTTGCCTGCGACTCTTTCTCAACCTGTGAAACCGCCTCAGTATTTTCAGCCACGTCTCAGTGATTACTAGTGGTAGGGAATTAAAGGAATAATTAGATTTGCCTCCCACAAAGCACTTTTGCTGACACGCACTATGTTACATAGCAGATTTCAAGGCCCTGTAGCTAGAAACATAAATTTCCCTTGTTTGAAACTTAAACTTGCCGATATGCCGGCGGGCAACAAAGGCTCACTTACAGCGCAAAGTGACATTACAACACATACTACAGACTGTATGTGTTTCTGTATGGTGTCGGCCATGTTTAAATGTGTATTAGTGCCTGTACTATGTTGCTCGGTGCTATGAATTGGATGTAAAGTGTCCCTTTCAGCTTCAGTGGTTTTCTTGACAGAGGTGAGAACTGCTCATATTCCCTTATGGCAGAGTAACAGCGGGTACTGGGCAGACAGACATACAGATAGTGGGAGAGAAGTAGGATATTGGTGCGTGTGTCTCTGTGTGTGTGTGTGTGCCTGTGTGTGTGTGTGTGTGTGTGCGCCCTAGTATTTCCTGTCCCTATTTGGCCTCTTTGAGTTCACCAAGAGATCAGGAAGAGAAAAAACTCAGCCAGTTGCTGCTAAGCCCCAAAAGTAATTTCAGCAATATTACTGCACCGGTTGGTACACATAGGTGTGTGTGTGTGTGTGTGTGTGTGTGCGTGTGCGTGTGCGTGTGCGCGTGTGCGTGTGCATGTGCGTGTGTGCACATGCATACCCTGGAGTGTGTGTGTTTGTCCAGCTTATGCTGGCAAGGTGTGTGTGTGTTTGTGTTTGCACTGTGATTTCATGGCTGCATGTTTGTTTATGTGTGTATAAAATATAAGTGAGTTTCTGTGTGAGTCAGTGTGTGTTTTGTGTCTGTGTTCTATTTCGATAGAAGTGTGTGTGCGTGTGCACGTGTGTGCGCGCGTGTGTTTCAGGGAGTAGGAATCTGCCTGCACAACCTAAAAGCACTTTCAAACCTCCTCACCGTTCTGCTCCAGTAACTTTTAAGTTCTATTTCCTTCCTTCCTCATCTGTTTTTTATTTTTTTTCCTCAATGTTTCATCTCTGTCTGCAGAAGGGCTCTGGGGTCATGCTTAAATTGAAAGACAAGTGGCAAAAAAATGTGTTTTACTCTTAAAACCCCAATGTGCTTTGAGAGTCCCATCCCAGAGCTCTAACCCAAAATACCTCCTCCCACTAAAACACCAGACAAGGGGTTAAATAATTTAGCATGCATGAACACACAACTATACTGCATACATATGACCACAGACATCCACATAGTAAGCATAACAAAGTGAAGGAATAAAACTGCGTACCAGATATTTGAGCATGACAGGAATGTACCTTGTAATGATGAGAAAGTGTATAGCACAAGTATACCAGCAGTACATACAAGATACAGACTTAGCTTATATTTATTTAATATCTTCACTTCTTCTCATTTAAATGCTATCCCCTTTCATTGCATCTGGTACAAAGAAAAACAGTTTCACCATAATGCAAACTGTCACTTGGATGATTTCAGGAAAAAGGCTTAGCGTAGCTTAGTGGCTTTAAGCTGGAAGCGTCATTTGTAGGAAATTAGATTTACAGTCAGCGATCAAAGCAGAATTTAACTTTGATGTTGTCAAAGTTGCCTCTCGTGATCACAAATGCAAAAATGCAGAGAAAATTAGACTCCGTATTCCTTCGTTTTTTGTTTTTTTTTAACTCAGCAAACGAATGGAGGAACACAAGCCATGAAACCGAATGTAATAACATGGAGGACACTACAAAGAGAGAAAAGTGTGATACCGTCATGTTGACAATTGGATCACTTTGAAAGCTGATGCTGTTGTTTCTTTGTACATGTCTTAACGTAAAAAAAAAAAGGAAATGTAACCAATTAGAAACCAGTCTTGGATAATAATAACTCATATATGTCTAATCCTCATCCAAATTTGAACAGAAGGCATGTCACGCAGAAATTCAGCCTCCAGAGACTCACTGTGAAAGCTGTGAAATACTTACTTTGCAGTAATGTAAGTTAAAAAAAAATCTGCGACAGTGAGCCAAAAAAATAGGGAGCTAGAAAGGCAGTCTGGCAGATAGGCAACTATAACCTCTCATTTTTCATCATTATTATCTGAGCTAGATACTTCACCTGCATCATATCACAAAATGCACTACTTCTGTCATTTAAGCCTCATTTAATCCCATTAAGCGCTGTATATACAGTACAGTACACCAAAGACATCTAATGGAGCTTAACCACTCTGGAAAAAAAGGAGGATTCTTAAAGTTACTTACAGTAAGCAATTTTAGTCAATCATTCAAAGCTGAATTCAAATGCACATGCAGGAGCTCTATCAGGGCTTTGAAAAATGGAAGAGAGCACAGTGAATTATAGTAAATGGAACATAATTTATTACATTTTCTGGACCTGGTTCTTTCTATATTGGTCCCATTTCCTTAAAAGGTCCCATATTGGAAAAAAAGTGAGATTCCCATGTGTTTCTTTTATTTATTATAAAGCATGTCTAGATTCTGTAGTAACTCAATCAAAACGCTCAATCCACAGAGAAATTCACACAGCCCGTATTCAGAAACTGCCTTTAAATGAGCCGTCAGGACTTCTGTACGGTTGTGATGTCACAACTGGTAGAAAGTGCCGCTACAGTACCCGTTACAGTCATTCCCCCGGCTGCAATGGCGGTACAGAACCGCCGAAAGCGGAGATGCGGAAGACCCGAAACGTTGACCAATTAGAGCCGAATGGGCTTTTTTCGGGAGGGGGTCTTAAAGAGACAGGCACTAAAAAATATATATCTTTTTTTACATTTAAGCATGTAAAATGTTTTAGTAGAAACCTAAATTACAAGTATGAACCTGAAAATGAGCATGTGTCATCTTTAAGGTCAATACATATCCTAGTTTCTCTCTCAGGACTATTTGTATTCAAGTTTGTGTTTATTTTAAATGCTTTGATCCACACCAGGTTTCGGAGGGAGGATTGTCACAGGTCAGTTTTGGTTTGGGACCCATGAAAACTCTGCTACAGGAAAGATAAATCTTTCCTCGTCTCTGTCCTAACTTCTGGTGACAAATCAATCTTTCTTCACACAAATCAACCAGCACTTTGTTTTGAATAAATGGCAGAAAAAAGTGGGTAATTAGCATGACAAGTGATTAATGCCTTGGCTAAACACCCCGCCTACAACAACATCGATCTAAATCAACACAAAATACGTCGAAAAACACATCACAATTCATTCCAAAGTGACGTCTGGTTCAGTGACCTGTAGTTCTGGATTGCAGTTAAAATGATTAACGTGCTCAGTCCTTGACTGAACTTAGAGGAGGACTTTTCCTTCCGTCTGTCTAGTAGAACATTGCTGAGATACGGCTAGTCTCTCTTCAGCTCGACCAGATCAGACATGATACACAGGGTCTCACACACATACACATGTACACACACACACACACAGAGACAAATGAGTCCTGCTGTCTCCCAGAGGCAGGACCAGCGAGTGGAGCGCTGATGAACTTACTGTGGATGTCTTTCGTTACAATCTGCCTTGCTGCTAATAAATCAAACTTAGATAACTCACATGTGCACAGACAACCACTCATAGCGTTCCTCTGTCTTCTCTCTTCTTCTCAGTTACGCACGCACGCACGCACGCACGCACGCACGCACGCAATCCAAGAGGCTGATGGATGGCGAGCAGGCAGGGGCTGATTAGCTGGGAGTGAATCGGGCTGAATTACAACTCTGTCGGCACTGCGATTGCATTGTTGCTTCGACAACGATCCATGTCGGATTGCTGGAATGCCGGGATTCAGGAAGAGTAATCGATCGCACTCCATCTGTCTCCTTGTCTGTCTGGCAACTATTTTCATAGTCAGTCAATCGGTTTGAGTAATTCTTTAAGGAAAACAACTACAAATTCTCAGATTCCAGCTTCTTAAATGTGGATATTTTCTGGTTTCTTTTCTCCACTATGACAGTAAACTGAATATCTTTGAGTTGTGGACAGTGTTGGGGGTACTCTAGTCTCACATAGCCAGATCCATCTCCACAGCGCTGTGTCTGGATTCAATAACTTTTATTCCGGTACAGTGGAAAAACTCCCTGGCCTGTTTGTTTTTCTTTAAACCAGTCACAATCGTCTTGGGCGGCGCTGCGCCCCGGCTGCAGACTTTGAGAACCACACAAAGGGGAGGAGGGACTTCCTCCGGTCGGGGTTTCCTCCTGCCGGAAGTATAGACTTTATAC
Source organism: Heterobranchus longifilis (assembly GCA_028570985.1). NCBI lineage: Eukaryota > Metazoa > Chordata > Actinopteri > Siluriformes > Clariidae > Heterobranchus > Heterobranchus longifilis. The sequence goes on along the minus strand of JAOVVB010067032.1, from coordinate 8,625 downwards.
CGACACTGCTGGCATAGCAACCCAGACTAGGGGTACTCAGATTACTTTTTTGTTGTAACGAGTAACGTAACGCATTCATTTTGCAATTCAAGTAATGTGTTATTAAGTTACGTTTTCAAATAAGCAATTTTACTTCTAAAACTTTACTGTGTCTCCGTCATTCTTTTGTTGCCACAAAAAAAGGAAAGTCCCCGGAGCATTCACCTTGTTTCTATTTAGCTATAGCTAACGTTAGCTGCATGCTAGTGGAAGGCTCACGAGCCATGTTTTATTGTTTTCATAGAGGCAGCTGTGCCTAATATGCCTCTGTGCACAGATCGTTAGCCATCAGTTAACGTTAGCTCAAGTTTCTATTTACTTTCAGGCACTTAATAACTCAACTTTTTCATTGCAGTTGAATTGCAAAAAAAATGACGTGTTGTATGACCTGGTTAGTGTATATGCATGAGCCCCTCTTGAATCATATGTTTACTTAATCAAACATAATCGAGGTAAAGGGGATATAGTGTTTGTCATCCTGTTATTTGCCTGCAGAGTTACATTATGGACTGTAGACGTAGTGTCAATACATGCAAAAGTAGACGTACGGTAGGCTGTGCACCCTCTGTTTTAATTTTTTGTAATGCAAAAGTACTCTAACGAGTTGCTTTTCTCAGTAAGTAATGCTGCAATGTAACAGATTACTTTTTAATGGCAGTAATGTTGTAATGTAACAAGTTACTTTTGAAAGTAATGTTACCCAACGCTGGTTGTGGACAAAACCAGCATCTCTGAGGACGTCATCTTGGGCTTTGGGCTGAACACTGATTGACATTTTTCACCATTTTCAGACATTTTATAGACCAAACAACTAATTGATTAATCGATAAAATAATCGACGGATTAATCCACAATGAAAATAATCATTCATTGCAGCCCTACTGTCTGATATCTTGTTTGCTTTATTGTCATTTTTGCTCATGACTCTGCTGTTCTCTGTCTTTTCCTATTCCTGGGGTGAACTCCTCATTTATTGGCTAGAAGCTTCTTTAATCACACTAAAATTGCTCTTGGCATTTTCCTAGTGCTTGTCTTCGTATCATATAATTCTCATTTCCATTTTTTTTTGTGTCACAGTTCACCCTCTCCTTTCACTTTTTCACACGTATGCTCTCTCTGTTCTCCTTCTCCACTATCCTAGCTCATGTGCCATCTATCTGTATTTGTTCCCAGAGATTAAAGGCATAAAAAAAAAAACCCTACTATTTCTCTCACACTGTCACCCATGTGAAATTACACAGAGTTTTCTAAAAAACCGAATTTCTTAGATCTGCAAGACTTCTTTAGTACATTAAAAGACTGTAGAAAAACGCCCTGAGGAAAAATCACAGACACCAGAGTTTAAAGGTTTTTCCACAACTCTTGTAACTCAACTTGTGTAAATTGAAATCAGATTAGAATTTTGTCATTGATGTTTATTTTACTATCTGTAAAACATTTCTGTTTCATTAGAGAACACACGGAGAAGAAATGGAATAAGATATATGATAAAATGCGAGCTTAAATGAGATCTGAGAGCAGACGGTATACATTTCCCTGGTGGGCCTCCAGCCTTTGTTTGCATCTTTTGAAAAACATCTCTTTTTTTTTTTACCCACTTAAAGTTCAACTTCTGTTTCATATTCAACCGTCTTCAGGAATTCAGCGCGAGGAAGTTGATGTCTGGCCCAGCGGAATAATTAAGTGCGGCGAGATGTAAATTCGTATTAACTGCAAGGCACGGAAAAAAAACGCAGAGCAATCTGAAAGTTAAAACAGAAGGCGAGACCTACAGTGTACGGCTTGAATGCAGAATGACAGACAGATGGATGAAGTGCATTGACTTACATTTCTCCAAATTTCCTCAAGGAAAACTGAGCTCTCTTCATCTTATACGATCCATTTGTCTGAACCCCCGCTTCATACTCTCAGCGCAATCTCGGCTGTAAAAAGAAGAGTCAGCCGAGTCTCACCTATAAAAGTCCCGTGCTTTTCTTACATCGGCTGCCCCCATATTTACATCTAAATGACTGTTGATGGTGACAGAGGTAGCGCAGACCCAATTATCCGATGGAGTTGGCAGCGGAACTTGAGAAATGATGGGTAATGACTGAGGGTTGGAGGCATTTCCAACACTCTCCACTTTAACAAGCGTAGCTGTGTCTCCATAGTTTGACTCTGACAGAGTAATTTATTCCCACTCTGCCAGCACAGAACCATGGATTTAAAAGTTTCACCACTTACCCAAGCCTTCCCCCATTTTTCACTCCAGAATGAAACTGTTATTATTCAAAAGAGAAATGGGAATTTATGCAGGCTTAGACATGGCCTTATATCTTCACTTAGTTTTTCTTCTTTCCCTCCGTTTGTATTCCCCTTTTTTTTTCCCCCCCTGTTTGCTGCTTTTGTGTTTTTCATTATATGGTTCTGGAGCTGCAACATGTGTTTAATTTGTCTTGGGTGAACACTGCCTTCCTGTTTCTGCATCTCCTTTTTTTTTTTCTGTCTCTTTACTGAAGGTTCAGACGCTATGAATGCGGCATGAATCAGTTCATATTGATCTGTTAATTCAAGTGATATACGTTGGCATAACAACAAAGGTAATTCACAATGAAGACAAGACAGGTGCAGTGCATGGTAGCCTATACAAGGTTTTAAGATGAAAAAAAAAAAGCATGAATATATGATCAATCTTAAAGATGTATTAGGACATACATACAAGTAGTCTGCCTGGAACAATAATGTATGTCTGAGATGTTTTTTCCTACCAAACAAAAGTATAATTTCCACATTAAAATCCCTAAAGTGCTCCTCCTCCATGTTTTAAAGTATGTAAAAAATATTCTGCTATTATTAATATTTAGTTTAACATGGTTTTCCCATAAAACACAACTCAACAAAGGGGCTGGAAGCACATCTACTCTTCTGCCTCATTAAGAAATTCTGGATTGGGTATCAAGCCCCGCCCACCACCACTGCCATAGTTACGCTAGTTACTTGATTGACTCCTAAGACGTGATTTAATAAAACCTGGCTGTCTGAATCCAGATTTTTGAGACTGTTATTGGCACGCTGCAGTTACAAGGCAGACAGTTACAAGTGTTGACTGGAGATTTCACTCTTGTAGCATTTAGAAAACACCATATAGACATGTTAACATGGTTAAAAACTTTCCCAGGAGTGGCTCTTTAAAAATGCAAATGCTCCACAATCTATGAATATGCAAATTATGTTAATTTCTAACATTTTACTGCTGGACACAAGATGTCTCCTACTTCCCTGCAAGCCCTATTCTCAGTGTATGTGCACTGGCGGTTTCCACACCACACTTGTAGAAATTGCAAATTGGACCAGCTCCAAACTATTGGTGATGTCACAAATCATACTCGTAGGCCCACCCCTTCAAACTGGATTTTCAATGAGCACAGAGAAACTTTGAGCAGATAAATGTGAAAACTGCCTTCTTGTGTCAAACGCTGCACATACATTATTCTGCTCAGTGAAGCTCAAACACCGGAGGATCAACAAGGAAAACATCTTTTTGAGTGGATGGGGACTTTAATAAAATATTTTGAAGTCTGCAGTTTTAAAGTAGTAAGGTCCTTACCTTACCTGACTATGCCTGAATTTCTTCTTCTTCTTCTTCTTCTTCTTCTTCTTCTTGTCATGCTGCTTTATCTACCCACTTTTAAAATGATGTGCTTTCTCTTTGATGAGAAGATCATGTGCTTTGTTATTTTCAGATCATGTGAATATAGTTGACATAAAACTCCACATTTATGACTTGTGCAGTGACGTTGCATCGGTATTTTGAGAATAGTGTTGAGCTTTAACAGCTGGTGTTGGCACCTAAAACATATCCATAGGCACGTTTGCGATATACACACACAGACATCAAAGAGCACAGACATTCATGAGAAAACACACACAGAGACTGAAAATTGTACACTGTTGACGCTTGACTTGAGTGTGAATATGTGAGTGAGAAATTCATAAACTTGCAATACTGTCACAGTTTCATGTGATGAGAGACAGCAAAAAAAATTGGAAAGGGAAGAGAAAAGAGGGGTGTGAAAGAGAAAAGTTGAGATAAATTAAGCCAAGGGGAGATGAAGATGAAGAAAAGTGCAAAGGAATGGAGATAAGAGGTTGTTTGTCACTGCCCTCCAAAATGACACACTCAGTGTTTTCTGATCCCCCCTATCAGCAGGATCATGTTGTTTTTTCAGTGTCTCTCGAAACCACTACAAAACATGACTTATGGCTATTTTTCAGATCAATTTTCATATTAGCAATGGATCAGACATGAATGTCGAAGTAGTCGCTTGAAGTAATGTACCCACAGATAATTATCAGACTTTGCAGAGTTCCCCTCAGCTCTATTGAGCTTTTGAGCATCTTGTAATCTATTGTTTGGCCTACGGTGTACTGTTTTGGTTAAATAATGTATTTTTTTTGCTTCCCTTCAGGAAGATATAAAACCTACTCTCTATACGACCTGCCTTACACCAAACCACAGACGGACAAAGTTAGCGACTAGCTGGGGAACACCGTGGAGCTTTTAGCAGCCAAATATCTAGATATTTCCCTCAAGAGTTGGTGGAGAACAAAATTGAGATAAAAAGAGAGAATATTGGCTTTGCAGTGGTCAGACAAGTGAATGCTAAAGTTGCTACATATCATTTGGATGTGTAAACTGTTTGCTAACAAATTTGCCATATCAGCTCACAGGTGATAATTTGTCAGTGTTGTGTTTGAAGCTTTTTTCTGCCTCCTTCAAGTAGGGCTGCACGATTCTCATCAAAATGAGAATCACAATCACCAGGGACGGATATTGGAAATTAGCAATAGCTATAAATGTTGTGATACATTGCATTGATTAATTGCTATGCAATTTTTATGTAACTGTATCTGTCCCAACCAAATAAACTCAATATATATACAATCTTTTCCACTCAAAATTGAGATCCCGATTTTCTCCCACAATTCTTAGGGACGCCAATTTAAAAAAAAAAAAAAAAAAGACGAACCGAACCATCCACCACAACGTCCTCTCTAAGAGGTTTTTGCGTGCTCTAACAAAATCACGCTACTTTAGCCTTTTCTCTTAGCGGCAGTCGTCACAGGGCGACAGGAGATCACATGTCAGGAAAACATAAACCCAGGTTGAAAAAAGGTGAGCACTATAAAAAAAATAGACAATGAATGAAGATCAGAAGAAAGTTGTAATAGAATGAGAGAAAAGACAGTAAGCGGACGGGAAAAATGCACAGGGCAAAGGTGGAGAGAAACAAATATAGTGTTCAATTTTCAGCTTCTTTTATGTACAAACATGCATCCTTGTGCACACATCAATTTGTGCCACCTAAGTTTAAGGAAGCAAATAGGGACAAGGACACACATTTAAGCACCTATTATATTGCCGTATTCAGTTTTATCACTTAAACATTACAGGTCATGAAAATGTCACCTCAGGTTTAAATTATTTCAGCATCTGCAAAGCACACTGTACCGGCTTTACATCGACACTACGTTAACTATTAAAATACGGTTAAGAATTCAAACAGAGGTGAAACAGAGGTGAACATAAATATTACAGACCTATAGTGATGCCCCCCCCACACACACACACATCATTTTAAATCTTTACACTCTCTAAAGCCATATGTAGATGTTAAAGGGTTTTTTATGCAGAAGGCACTTACCCATCAGCTCTCTAAGGTGGAGGCGAGGGCAGACGAGCGGCAATAAATATATAACATGGTAACTCAAACCTAATGGCTTGATTTACTGAATGACTGTTGTAGGAAACAATGCGACAGCCACATTTTCTGTCATTAACATTCTAAATGGGTGCAGGGTGCAGGATTTGCTAACAGCCGACAGGAAGTAAAACTTGGACCTAAATTATTTCCTGGCGACGCAATCCCAATTAAAATGGTCCATTCAGTTACTCTCATTGTGTTCACAAGCTGGTGGGAACTTCCAAACATCTGGGACTTCTTTGTTGGATGCCAAACCTGGGAGACAAATGATAAACAAACACTGGCAACCTGCAGATTTAAAGTAATATTCTGCTCAACATCTCTTGATAGACTCAATTTGAAAGGTGGCTGTGAAATGTTTGTAGCCCTGCTCTGTCGTGGAAAATAATATAGTATTTAAAGAGCAACTTAAATCTGCGGTAGGCAGAAGGCAAAAAAAAATGGCAGAATCTGTAGTAGAGTGAGATCTCTTCTTGCAGCTTTGCAAACGTGACATTCTGTGATTCGAGGCTCTAGCTCGCTACATAAACCTGCCTGTGGCTACGGTTAGCAGAGTGCTAAACTATTAGCAATATTTTATCTCCATCTCTGAAACACTTCGCCGATGTTGACACTTGTTTTATTGTGTTTGTCACTCTTTTTGTAGTCTGGCTTAGGCTGCATTCAGACACACTACGATTCGCCGCAGGGTCGTCCGCCGGTGTGGGAGTGTCACTTATGGCCCACTTGTGTGATGTCCTGTTGTGTACTTTAACCCCCCCCCAATGTAGCACAAGTAGACTTTATATTTCACAATTATTGTTTTCCGTCAGTGTTATGATCCAGAGAATTCCGACCGCACTTGAAGGCAGCTTCATTTCACAGCATCACGTAGAAAGAGAGAGAAAAAAAAGAGATGAGGGACTGAGCTTTGTTTTGGAGCTTGTTAATCAGCTGTTACATGAACTCATGGGCACAAGTGCTTGTGTTTTGTTTTTTTACCCTCATAATTTTTTTAAAACTTTCTTGTGGCAGCGATAGAGGCAGCGATATTTACTGTTTACTGTATGGTACTCTCACACACCGCCTCAAAATGGACTAACAAGTCTGATCGCCGTTTACATGATTGCCCACCACAGCATGACGTCGAGTTGCATTTCTCCAAACATTGAGTCTGTCTCAGGCTGTTTTTTGGCACCCACCACCGCAGCCTAGGCACCAGAAACCGGTCTGAATGCAGCCTTACCCAGATATACAGTGCCGGGATAAAGCCTGACATCCAGCACTCGGATGTGGTCAGGCCTCTTCCACTATCTCCGCTATCTCAAGACTTTTACTGACAAAACATTTTTTGCACAAAACATTTCATACTCGTAACATGTTTTCATGAAGTCCAGTACAATGTAGATGGAGGGCATCGTCGCTGCATCTGAGGCTTAGCACCGCCCAAGATAACTGTGATTGGTGTAAAGAAATACAAACAAGCCAGAGCTCTTTCCCCCTCTCCCAGAATGAAAACTCCATGCAGCCAGACCATACTCCAGCGCTAAAACAGTGCTCACTTTTAGACTCTGACAATTTCAGTATTGGCGAAGCTTTTGAGAGATGTAGAGAAAATGTTGCTAATAGTTTAGCCTGCTAACTGTAGCCTCATGGAGCGGCAATACAGTTTCTTATTCTTGAATTAGCTGCAGCCATGAGCCTTTGGCTAAGTTAGCAGAACCTTCACCAAAGGGACATGCACGCACATCTGGATTTGTAGAACAGCCAGTAGAAACTCTCTCTCTCCCTGAAATGACATATTATTGGCCAAAGTCTCCCCGTCACGTTCTATGTTCTAAGGCCTGTAAACAGAGCTAAGACCACTTGTATTACAATATGCTGACAGGTTATTATGGACGTTTTGTCCACTCTCATCACACTCCATTTCAGGGTAAATACTCCCCCTTCACAAATCTGGAAAAAGGAAAATAACCTCTGTTGTAATACACTACAATAGTACACTACAGAATGAGACCAGGATCAATTGATTGCGTAATAAAATGACTGTACCCATAAAAAGTTCAGTTCCGTTCGCAGGCACAGAGGTTGATTTACTTCTTTAAAAAGCTCATTTGAATGCAATTTATGTGAAATTCTGAGCAGCCAGATGGTGTTGATACTATGGTCTGCAAAAAAAGCCATTTGGTCAACATTGCGGGACACCAGTCGATATGAGCAGCAAACTGTCGTCTTGTTGCCATGGTGATTTTGATCACAAGAATTCTGACCCCTTCATAAAATCCAAACGGTCAGAGGAAGCATGCTCTGCTGGCTTATTTCCCACTTGTTTGTTGGAACAGAAAGAAAAAAGAAAAGCAGCAGAAACAGCAGTGTATTTGCTGTACGTTTCAACAGCTGTGTGTTGTCTTTGCTGTCATAGTCAGACAAGGAAACTTTTGTGGCCAGCTTGTATTTGTTTTGTTTTTTTGTTCACCACATATCACCGCAGTTTGAATGAAAAATGAAGGTGGGACAGTGTATGATGGGAGTTTTTAACCATGTTAGGTGTGTATATATCGTGATGTACTCCTTGCTGATACATGTATCGATACAGAAGCTACTGTATCGATACAGCAGCAAATACTGTAAATATTTGCATTTTTTAGTAACTCTGGGATAAGAAACAGAATATTAAATTTCCTTTTTAGTCTCTGTGGGCCTGAGTTTTAAGTTTTTTAAGTTGTGTGATGGCTGTTGTACAGGATAATAAAGAACAGCTGCACAGAATCGTAGTAAATTCTGTGTAGGACATGGTCATTATTCAAAATCAATGTATATTGCGATACGTATCGTATCGTGTACTCTACATCATGATACGTAT
>JAOVVB010066998.1:0-14126 GCA_028570985.1 Heterobranchus longifilis | reverse complement strand
ATATATATATATATATATATATATACACACTCACACACACACGCACACACACACACACACACACACACACACACACACACAGAGTATAGTTGTGACATCACAACCTCACAGAAATCCTAACGGCTTGTTTAAAGTGAATACGGCTGTGTGTATTTCTCTGTGGATTGAGCGTTTCGATACTTCCACAGTATTTATAAAGCACCTAGACCAGCTTTATAATGAAAATAGACATGTCACTTTTTACAACATGGGGCCTTTAAAGTACAGTCGCGTATGATCGGTTGTTATGTTAAGATGATGACATGTCCATATAAATTAAATGAAGTTTCTATGGACACGTCTGCTGATGAAGCACGGTGACTGAACCGTTAGGGAGACCCTTCATCATTCAGACGCTCGCTGTCGCTGCAGCCATGTGGTGCGAGCCTGCTGAGTCACTACGAAGGCCTGCTTTATCACTGTTGTGAATTTAAAAATAGCTTTGTAGAGACAGATTTTTGCCAAGATCAGCAAACTCAAAACAGAGAGGAAGTTTATTTGTGTCATCAAGAAAACACTACAAGGAAATGTTAGTTGTGCTGTGAGTTTTTGTGCTGTTAAACACTAAATAACAGCCAATACTCAACATACGGCGTCAGTGTCTGTAAGTGCTGGTAAATATACACAGCGTGGACAAAATAACAAGAATACCTTACAATATAAAACTACCTTGCTGTATCTCCCTCCTGTCGAGGAGAGGATTTACATGCGAGGTAGAATCCGTCCACAGGAGGGAGCCACGGTGCCGCAGCGCCTCCCTGATCTGCAGCCTTATTGTTGAGTCTCCTCCAGACACAGCACAAAGCATTTACACTTCAAACACATCAACAGAGGGGAAACTAGATTAACAGCTGCCCTCCACCTCTTCTTTTTTTACACTGCAAAATACATGCTAAAGTATGCACACATTTAGCATTCATGTACAGCAGCTAAAAAAAAGCCTTTCTGCACAGCACAAGCAATAACATGACCTCAGTAACGGAGGAGAAGGTGAAGACTCAGCTCGGCTTTGATGTAATGAGGAGATGAGTTTGATCTTGATGTGTGTGAATCTTTGGCATAAAGAAAGACAAGAGAGCAAGGTGCTATGTTTTGTATTCATAAAAACCAAGACTGATCAGGTTTAGTTTTTGCAATCATTTCCACATCTGTTTGCACTGAAATGTTTCTGAATTTCCGTCACTGTTTATTTGAAAGTCGTTTTGACAGGAACATCTGCTGTTAATTGTCTTTTGTGCTTTCTTGGCATGTTTCTTGAGTGTCTTTCAACAACTTTGTGTGTTTTTTCTTGTCGTCCACATACGCTAAAGTAACCAGGTTATGGCTTTCTGAAGTCGGCTATTTTCTTAAATGTCATGTAAAGAAAAAACCCTTTTTTTTTTCTGTAAATGGGTAAATTCTGTAAATTAAAGAAACCTGATTTCCCCAGCTAAATTTCTCCAGGAGAACACAGATTTTTTTTGGCCATGTATACAGGTAACCAGTTTTTTTATTGGCTTTTTATATGTAGACATGATGTTCGGAGCAGGTAGATCATTTCACACAGCGATGCATAGGGCTGGGTATCGTTTAACTTTTAAAAAAAATGACGATACCAGTAGCCTTAAAGTACACCGCAGACTGTCTGGGCTGTAGCTGCTGCGTTAGTGGAGCCAATCACACGTCGCATTAAATTGAAGAAAGTTTGCGTTTATTGGCTGCGAGCAAAACCATACAAACAGTCATTTTATTTCAAGATTAGTACAAAAAGCTTCAATACTCCTTGGTATTCCAATACCCTCCGTCTTCATTTGAACCATCACTTTTCCTTTTTTTTTTTTAATTCAAAGCTTTATACATTCTCTGTCCAACCCACTGCAATGCACACTCAGCACTCTTGCTCACAAATGTACACACTTGATTGGCACAATATGTCATTCAGTTAATGATTATTAAATAGATATTCCCCAAGGTGGCAATCAGTCTTCTGACAAGCCATCTCCTGCAGAGCGGTGTCTGTGGGGATGCTAGAGATTAAAGGTACAATATGTAACATTTCCGCATTAAAATGTCTAAAAACGACTAGACCTATGTTATATATTTTGTTGAGTTGTGTACTTATCCCAAATGTTTCCAACAACGTTCAAACCCAGAGAAATCTGTCATTTTATTCAAGGTAACGGTCCGTTACATTTGGTCGTCTGCTAGAAGCTGTCACAAATTGAGTTTTAAGCCACATTTTTATGATACACTTTTTAACGCAATTTAAACGTGAAACTGCTTTATTCTGTGTTTTTATCGGTGTAAATACCCAGGTCCGTTTGTTTTGGAGTGGAGGAGACCTCTGCGGATAATAAAAAGTTGTAACAAGCTGAGCAAACGTTAGCGGCGGCAGCTCGGCTCGCAGCCCCTCCGGGACGTCCTTTGTCCGCCGAAGAAACACTGATTTTGAACGTGAAACTGCTTTATTCAGTGTTTTTACCGGTTTTAATCACAGAGAGGGACAGGAGCAGCCCTCTTCGGATAATTCGGCTCCTGAACGATGAACACTGAAGGAATCCTAACTGGGAGAAAACTGCAATGACGGCAATGGTAGTGAAGACAACGACTCCCATGATCCCACGCTACTTCACGACGTCACCAAACTGCGTCTTTTGTTACTGTTTTGATTGAGAGAAGAACCGTAGCGGCAGAAAATAACATATTGTACGTTTAAGCAAAGTAGTCCAAGAACACATAAGTACCATCCAGGACTCAGTCAGTGAGCCCAACCATCCTCCTGCTCATGTCCCACAGTTTCTTGGCTGCCTGTTCATCCGTAGCTTTGGCCATCAGCTCCTCCTCCTCGCAGTTAGCGAAACACTTCCCCGACAGCCCCTCCACCTCAGGGGAGCAGGCCAGATAGAGAGGAGTCTGGGCCCCCTCCAGTGGACTCTTGAAAAAGACCAGCGAGGCGAGGTAGAACAGCGGCTTTGCCAGGAGAGGGATTTGAACATGCCTGCCCAATCTGGTCCTCACGATGCCCGGGGTGAGAGCGTTCACCGTGACCCCCGTGCCCTCCAGCTGACGAGCCAGCTCCAGCGTGAACAGCAGGTTGGCCAACTTGCTCTGACTGTAGCAGAAGGCCTTGTCGTAGTTATTTTCGCTATTCAGGTCATCGAAGTTGACGTGGCCGTACTTGTAAAGCTTGGAGGAGACCACGACGATGCGGCTGGGAGCCGAGGTCTTCAGGAGGTCCAGCAGGAGGTGAGTGAGGAGGAAGTGACCCAGGTGATTCACACCCAGCTGCATCTCAAAACCATCCTCCGTCTTGGTGTAGGGACACTGGTAGAGTCCGGCATTGTTGATGAGCACGTCGATCCTGGATTCCTCCTACAGGAGCAGAGAAATTTAAATCATTTAAAACTCCACAACTTAATTACTTACATCAAAAACTAAAATACCTTTACATATAAATGAAAGGAATTTTAGATGTTTCTTTTGTTACATCTAAAGTTACTTTAAAGGAATAAAAAAATTATCATTTTGTAGATCAATTAGTCACCCTGTGTTACCTTGCATTCATGAAAGAAATTATCTTTTTTTTTCTCGCATGCCGCCACGGTGAATTAAGTATCCAAAAATGTATGAATTGAAGTAATAGGGGGCCACGTTTAACAGCAAAATTACAATCAAATCCATTTGATGCGTGCCTGCACAAGCGTGAGACTTTACATGGAAGGGTTTTAAATAGTAAGGTTTTGAATTAATTAATGAAGTTTATTTCAATTAAAAATGTGTTTCTCAAACAATAAAATTCACAGTCAACAACTGAAAAAGGAATAGGCTGAAGCCCAAGGCTTATTTTTGCCTATCCTATTACAATCATTAAGATAACCCAGAATGCTGCAAAAAATAGTGAAAATTACTGCATTTGGGAAGTACTGAGCATACAACTGGATAAATGAGACTTGGATTATACTGCACGAGTTGTGTGAGAGTTGTTGTTAAATGGCCCCCTATTACTTTAATTCAAGAATGTTCTCAGTTTTTGGATTCTCTGTTCACCGTGGAGGCATGCAAGAAAAAAGTTTTTTGGTTTTGTTTTCATGATTCAGTGTAACACAGGTTGAGTAACTTGATATACAAATGTATTGTTTTCAAAAATAGATTGAAGTTGGAGGAAGGTACAGCAGGTCTGTAACTATTTGAAACGTTGTTTAATGTGCTGTTGCTGTCTTGGCCAGAGCACTTTTGTAAAGGATTTTCCAGGTTAAATTAGGCTAATTTAAAAATTATTATTTCTAGATGCTGTCAGACTCTCTCATCCTTATAATCTAATAGGTGATCAAACTAATGTTTGTTAACAGTGGGTTGAGGGGAAATAGGCCTACTGTAGCCTATAGTTCAGCACCACGGACAGCCCTTTGCAGCTGAAGTACAATGTTCTCCTTTGTACTGGACAATAGCTGGAATGAACTAGACACCAGTCATTTAAAAAGCTAAACTGATGACCAATAAACAAACATTCATCTGAAGAAACTGTAGCTAATTTTCCCATGTATCATCTCAATTTACCTCTTGAATTTCCTCACAAAACTTTCGGACTGATCTAAGAGAAGCGAGGTCCAGGTGTTTGATGACCACCTGCCCCTGCTCTGGTCCCGCTTGTTTCCGGATGTCCTGAGCCGCCTCCTCGGCGCTCCGCTGGTCCCGGCAGGCCATGATGACCCGCGCATGGAGCTTCAGCAGCTCCCCGGCCAGGGCCTTCCCTATCCCGCAGTTAGCCCCGGTCACGATGACCGTCTTTCCTCGCATAGTGTCGGTGGGATACCGGAGCAGCTTCACCGCTTTCTGCCGGGGGAACAGACGGCGCATGAGGAGCAGCACCCCACCACCGACAACAGCGGCTACTATCACCGCAGCAGTGGACATGACAGCGGTTACCGGTGACAGGTCAGCAGATCTCTCGGTGTGTGTTATGTGTACATGTTATAAGAATACCCCGGAAACACTTCATACGCAAATTAGTCAAGTTACCGAGCAGCATTTCTATGATTACGCCATACACTGTGGATATTAGATATTATAATATTTGTATTTTTACATAACCAACGTATGCATTTAATTGAGTGTACGAGCCATACAGTCTATGGTACGAGCTCAGCTAAAAGTTCGCAATGTAGCTAATGCTAGCACTGATGCTAGCAGTCTAGGCTAGCTAGCATCGGCAGCTATACAGGCGTATAAAACTACATCCGGGGCATTTTCGGAACAGAACCATATTACACGTTATACTAAATGCACCGCTACACCTGTTTTTAAATCTTTGTGCTAATCGAAGATCAGTGTTTTTTAAACATTTTATTTCTAAATCCCTTTTTAATTTTAAGTATTTATTTATTGATGGATTTATATTTCATTTGTATTCTTTTTCTAATTCCTCTTTTTATTGCCCATTACAATATCAAATAATGAATTACTTTGTAATTTAGTCTATTTGTTTATAGATTAATACATTAATTTGTAAACACACTTATTAATGCCTATTTCATTGTACAACCCGTTATTAATTAATGAAATGCATGACACTTGCAGTGTTTCCCACAGAATTTCAGGAGACTATGGTGGGTGGACCTCAGGCTCAGGGGGGTCCAGGGGGACACATTTTGTACATTTTAAAAGTGAAATGCATCATTCTGGTGCATGCTAAACGCAAAATGTATAGGCTAGATCTTTGAAGAACTTTGTACTATTGTAAACAATTGTGTCCTAGTAAAGAATTTAATCATAAACACATTGGTTGTATAGATATACATTGGGTAATTAATTATTTGAGTCACATGAATGATAGAGAAAGTTTTAGTTTTTAGTTTTTTCCTGCCAATCTACTGTTGCACACTCAGTCCAGTAGGTGGCAGTAGTGCATCTATAATGTGGTTTGCCAACCGTCATCAAAGAAGAAGCTATGAATTTTTGAGTTTACACAGCAGTAAATTACACCCACAACATTTAGATTTAGATTTAACATTTAACATTTATATTTAAGATTTATATGTAATATATTTTTAGAAAAGAAAAATAAATGTGACAATATTCACAAATATTGCTGTAAATCCGATTTTAAAAAAGTGACTTAAAAAAATCACACCACTTTTTTAAACATTGTTTGGAGCTAAATGCAGCGAAATGTTGCTGTTAATTTCAGTGTGCACCTCTTTACAAACGGCGCCCCATAGCTGAGACATCACTGGATTGGGATATACAGTAAGTGGCTCCAGCCCTTATATTATTAATATTATTACATTTTATAGCCCAACTGCTCTGTATATAGACTTCCTGTAACAGGTGACTCCATGTTGGCGTGTGAGAGTGTTGCATGAAACACTCTCTTCCTCTTTGTATTGGCTCTGTATGCATTGTTAATGTAAACCTTTGGTTGTGGCAGCACAACAGTAGGATATAGACAGAATTACTGTACTTCATTAGAGTACATGTGTGGTGGATTTCTACTGTAAGCTATATAGCCTAAGCAGGGGCGGATCTTGACATAGGCTGTATAGGTGGTCGCCTCGGGTGCCACCATGTGGAGGAGGCGCCTTGGCACCAAGAAAGAAAAATCAAGATATATGATTAAAAAAAAATACAATTAAGGGTGCCCCGTGATCTGATTATTTTTGGTATGGTAAGCAAAGTAGTGTTCATTTTGGCAGCTATTGAAGTTTTAGTCTTTAGATGAAAATGCTTCTAATTTTAGTCACATTTAGTCATAGTTTTTGTCTAGTTTTAGTTGACAAAAAGTCATTACATTTGATTAAAATCTGACGTGAAATAAGTTTGACTAAAAATGATTGGTTTTAGCTCGACTAAATTGACTGAAATGTTCAATATAATCTGATGATTAAAGGACATTTGACACGGGACTACAAATAAATAGCTGACAAAATGAATATACATAATGACATAATGACTTTTTGTCAACTAAAACTATGAAGGATTAAAAATGACTACAATGTGACTAAACTTATAAGAAAGTCTCAAATGGTTAAGGTTAGTATTTATAATGTTTTTATACGTCGTTGGAAATTAGTCTCAGGAGGGTTTTTGGGAGTTTTCGCAAATTTAGGGTTACCATCTAGACACGACCCAGCCGCATCCAGAGGGGAAGTAAAAGATTGCCCTTTGTGATGGGTTTGTGTGTGTGTGTGTGTGTGTGTGTGGGAAGTGGAGGGTGGGGGGTCCTGAACAGATTTCGCCTATGGGCTCCAAATATGCTAGGGCCGGCCCTGAGCCTCAGCTCTTTTGGTGTATCAAACATCATATTATTTGTGTAATTTCCCCTTCAGGCAATGATAGCTCAACACTGATACTAAATGAAGAATTTGTGCCTTCATCCCAGTCTGACATTAACCGTTTGACTTGTTGCTTTCAGTCTTTATCATATTTCCATTTATCTGTTTCCGTGCATGATTTTCATCTACAATCTCTCTTCTGTGAATCCATTAGTGCAACTATAGTGCAGCCAAATAAGAGCCAAGCAATTACTGCCTATTGACTGACATTCGCTGGTGATTCATAAGCCTGAGTCATAGTGTATTTAGAGGAGGTCGGTTTGTTGTCTTAACACGCATAGCTTTCTCATGTTGCTCCGGGCATAAACAGAGAGAAATTGTCAAAGTTTGAGAGGCTGTCGACAAGTTAGTTCACTTCCTCTTGGCTCGCTGTGTTTCCAGTTGGGTAATACCTCCCGTTTATTTCAGGGTTTGCTTCAGTTCCTGTTACTTGCTGTCTGAAATACAGAGAAAATGCGGTGCAGTGTAGTACAGTCTGCTTTATCAGACGTAGTAAAGGCGATTTTAAGTATTTTACCTTCCACAGCTGAATATCTCACAGCTCTAAAAGTATTTTAAAAGTCGATTTCTTTTCTTTCTGGTAATGGGATAAAAAAAAAAACTATGTATTTCTTCATAGCCGTATCCACCCTGGCTGTAACCCTCTCCATCTGTGAAGGTAAGTAAAGCTCTTATATTTGATAGTTCTTTTGGAAGTTAAAGCATTAAAAATGCAGATCAGGTGACTGATCAGAGGCTGCACTGGGATTTATGGGAAATGCTTGTTTTGTTTTGGTTTCATAACATCAGAATCAGAATCTGAATTGTTTTATTGCCAAGTATACAAGTATACAAGGAATTTGTTTTGGTGATACGGTGCATAACAAGAACACAAAAACACAAGTATATATAAACAAATAAATAATATCATTATTTGATCATTAGTTTGTGGCTTCAGTAAAGAAGAAAACATGACTGGAAACAGAAACATTAAAACAAACATGTGAACATTTTCTGTTGGTGTTGACCGTCATGTGTTTATGTTTACGCATAATGTTTTTCAAAAGCAGTTATGAAAAGATTCCTCAATCCAAACCTTGTGACACTTCACATGTACACAGCTTTTTTTTCCAGCAGTTTGTGTAACTGATGTTAAGATGATAAGATAAACCTTTTCTTTTTTTGTGACGGTTTTTCGCTTCAAGCATTCAGACAGACATTCCTGACATTCCTTGTTTATTCCTGGTACACACGTTGACGAAAAACAAATACATTTTGACGGTCTTACCTACATGCCATTACAGCATGATTTCCATTCAGTTACATTCTATTCAGTCAGTGCATGTGTGCATTGAATTAAGTCTGAAATGCACTCTCAAATAAAACACACACTCCTGCGCTGTGCCTTCTGCAAAAAAGAAAAAATCCGTGAGTCTTGTCTACCATGTAACATGTGATGTGATAAGTAGAGTGTGGTCCCTCAGGTCACTGCAGCCTGGAGAGACACTTTGATATGTGTGTCAGCTCTCTCGTATCTCAATGGCTCCCGAGGACTTCTGTAGTTCAGCTGAGGGAGGGGCATTAAGGAGCGCTGCTGGCACACTGCAAAAATCAAACTCCCTTTGGCCTCAAATCATGAATAGAAAATGGCAAAGCATTTCTTTGGAGCAGGAAAAACAAATTGGAGACGAACACTGACAACAAAGTCCAGAAAGTGAACGCCATTAAAGACCCAGTAAAAGGAAAAATACATTTTCACAGTTTTAATCCTGTGTCCTTGTGTCCAAATATGTTTTAAAAAATCAATATCAGAGTATTTTTTTACATAAAAATCCCTGTCTTTTCTCTTCCTGTGAAACGGTATTAAATGTTTACACGTTTTAGCCATTAAGGCTTTCATCAGGGTTGTCCTGACGTTACACGACTTCCTGCTTTGCTCCCGTCATAATCACTGCGGCCACAAGAGGCGCCGCCTAACAATAAACGGAAATATGGGTCGTAATTGCTGCTTGTACAAACGATCTGTGCTGTTGTTTTTCAGTGGAGGACAGTCTCAAATATATCAACATACCAGATGTAAGAAGACAGTGTTAATGTGCTTCTGAAATCATCCAAAAACAACCATATGTTAATTCGGCTTGGGTGATATCTATTTTTTCATAACATCTTGCCGTTCTACAGGAGTATACGGTAATACCGTCATATATTGTGTATTTTGTGAAGAAAAAAAAAATCTTCTTGTGGCGAAATATTGATGGATCCGACCTCCATTCAGAAAACAAGCATTTTAAAAGTAGTTGCTTGTTGTATTGCAGACAGACGTGACAAAGCATCAATTCATACTTTTTTACTAATCTTCATCATGATATAGTTATTTCAGCGTACTTTTAAGGCGTTCATTGCAATTAAAAATCATAATCTCTACTTCAAGTAGCGCTGGAACGGGAAGTCATCCCGACGTTACTTTACTTCCTGAAGAAAGTAGGAAAATTCACCGAGCTGTGTGTTCCTCATGATGATCTGGAGGAACATCTGGATCCCAGATGCAGATGCCGTTTGTTTTTTATCTGGGAATTCTACAACAGTTATAAAGCAGGAATAGTCATTATTATCATTATTTCCGCCATGGTTGATGAAAGAAACATTATAGGTACAGCGAAGCACTGTGAGTCTGTATTTCTGACTGTATTGAAATTCATACCGTCAGGATTTCTAAATACCCTGGTATACTGTAATACCGTGATACTGCGGTATAACCAGTTTCTCTCTTCATCATTTCCTTCTTGTTTCAGTTAACTCTTCCCCTGGAGCCCAGCTGTCAGTCTGACTGATTTTCTAGTCGTAACCTCACTAACCATGTCAAGTCACATCTATGTTTGCAGGCCGGCCCATTCAGGAGGTAGAGGCGTGAGTGTGATGTGGTTAGTGGTTGCATCATGGGTTTGTGCATGGATAACGCCTGGGCAGCTGCAGAAAGTCGAGACTTATTTAGAGGGAGATTAAATCTAAAATATATGTAAGTGTAGTGCATAATTGGTCAATCAGTATTTGTTGATTAAAAAAACAAAGAACAGTCTCATTAAGCAGTATTAAGGCTTCAGAGGCTCCATTCATGCATTCATTCATTAATTACAAGTGTTGAAGAGTGCTGAAAACCTTAATGAATGGTTGGATAGATCATTGCAATAATAGGCTTTCTCTTGTGATCCTCTAATTAGAACAAAAAAAACAACAATAAAAAGCAGCTGAAGTTGTAGAATGTGATGCTCGACCATCAACTCTTACCTCACATTCGACTCCGCTGAGGTTGTGAGTAGTTAAATCTCTGTGCCTCTGTGATCTGTGAGGCCCTGTGCAGGCTCCCCCGCTCCAACTCATGGAGCTCTGAGCTTCAATAAATGGCTGGTGAAAATCAAGCTGCTCATCGGCCAGTTTTCCCAATTAAGCCCCGGTGTTTACAACCCCATCACAGAGAGACTCTAACTGGGAGATCTGGGTTGCACCTCCCTCTTATTCAGATGCCTGCCAGGGCCTGTTAACTTTCTGTGTTCAGTGAGATGTAAAGAGACTCTAGGAGCGCATGGGAGGCTGGGGATGGCTCACAACGCCGCTTTTCATCAGCTTCACCCCGTCACCAGCTCGGTGCTCAATCCTGTAGAGAGAAGCCAGACTGGAGGAGAGGAGGAGACAGACATTTATGCAGTTCAACTGCATTTAGCTGCACAAAAAAACACATTTTCTGACATTTGTGCAGCATTTTCGAGCAGCGAGGACACATGAAATTAGATTTCTATCTCATGGACAAAGTCATTATTTTTCAAGAGTTTACAGTTTTGGTCGTAATCAGAAAAGTCCATTGTCCATGTGCAGGTTTTGCTGCTTGGCAGACTCATTAAAAGTCTTCACGAAAGTTCACAACTGAGCCCTCGAGCACTTTTGGAGAGATGATTCTGATGATTTCGCAGACAAACATAAGCCCAGATGGACTTAACTCGAATGCACCAAAAAGAAAAATCCATGAAGCAGAGAAAGGAAACACTGGGGTTTAGCAGAGTCAGACAGCTGACTTACTGGCGTCAGTGTTGTGTTTGGGACACTTTTGCGGAATGGACACACATATTAGCTTCAGTCAATCAGAGCTCAGCTCCTCCAGAAAGAGGCTGCACCAATGGGACAGCTCTTTACCTAACAAGCTCTTGTTACACGCTCTGGGTGACACGGGGCACTGAAACATCTTGTCGCGCTACTTCTGCTTTGAAAGGTTAATACTGTGCCGAGTAGACTGTGAAGGGTTTTATCCAGACTTTAGGTGTACAGTGTCAGCGGAATCGCTCTGGTTTCCGTTGAGCGCGTTTTGGTTGCATGCAGGTGGAACACATTGACCGAAATGCAATCTCGGAACCCACTGCCTATCGTCTGACAACGATTTCACTTTTTTATTACCTTTTTGTTGTTATTTATCTGCATTCATATGCAGGTGTCTGTTTATAGAGGTGTCGTTTCTCAACTCCAACTCCATTCTCGTGTCTCAAGATGCTAATCGGACTGTAATCAATGACCGGGGCACGGAAGAGGTAGTCTTGACCCGCATATCCGCTGGCTACACTGTAAGCTCCGAAATATTGGCCGCTGCACCCAGACGTTAAATCATCGTCAGACCGAAATACAGCCGATGGGTTCCGAGATTGTGCATAAATTGACCCGTTTGAATTTGGGTTTAATTTTGAGTCTTAGTTCATTGTTTGTGTAGAAGCCAATTAGGATTTTTGATAGGGTTTACTAATATTTTTGTTGAACTGCACTCTTTATGCACAGGCAAAAGTGTGAGTTATCCGTCATGTAAGAAGTACAAACGCAGCCTTTACTGCACTGTATGTGGCAGCATAAACACAGCGGGGTGTGTAGTCTCTTCAATGAATCATACAGTATAATCATGTTGTCTTTTCAACTGTGCATCCTGATAAATGTGACCAGTTATGAATTCAAACCACCGCTCCCTATGGAACTCTATGATGTGTTGTTTGTCATTATAGTTGTTTGTGTTCTGTACGCTCATATACTTTCCACGTGACTGACGGAGAATCTCAGCAAACTGTGAGCATTGTTTTCATGACACGGCTGTTCAAGTGTTTTGTTTTGATGAAGGCTGAACATGAGCTTATCTCTCTGACCTTTACTGCACTACTACTGCTGTGTTGCTCATTTATTTGCGTCTGACTCTAATGTATTCACAAAATTCATCAAGCTCATTATTTAACAAAGTTGATTCTGCTGACCAGACATTTTAATGGATAATTAATGGATAATTAGAACATGCAGTAATTAAACAATGAATCTCAAAACTGCTGAATTGAGGGTTTGTGAGTATCTGTTTTTGCGATCAACTCTGTAGCCGCTATAATGCATGTGTGTGGAGTTGTGCAGTTTTCATGCATGAGTAAAGATGCTCAAACTAGCTGTGTTTGAAAATCCACATCATCATATTATTAAACATATCAAGCTTGAATAACAGTTGATAGTCAGCTTGAAACTGGTGAACTTCTTCGACATACGATTTATACAACCTATGATTTTTTTTCATTTTTTCGATACTATACTATGATGGGTTTTTTTTCCACTTTTTCCAACATAATATATATGAATTTTTTTCACTTTTTCGACATATGATACTATGACGTTTTTTTCCCCACTTTTTTCAACATACTACACTATGACATTTTTTTCACTTTTTTTCAACATATGGCTATGGCTTTTTTCATTTTTTTCACTTTTTTTCAACATATGGCTATGGCTTTTTTCATTTTTTTCTTACATATGCTTTTTTTCCCGACACACTATTCTATGACTTTTTTTCTTGCTTTTTTTCAACATACTATACAATGACTTTTTTGACATAATGTACTTTGACATTGGAGGAGACCACGATGGCTGGGGCCACATCAGATCCTCCTGACCACACCATCAGCAGTAAAGGTTGTCAGAATGTTGTCAGAAACGCCGCAAAATCATCATAGCATAATATCTCATCACAAATCCCCCAAAAGTGTCGAATTTTTTTTGCTAAAATGCCAAAAATGCGTCATATTATAGTATGTGGTCAAAAAGCCCCCCAAAAGTCATAGTGTAGTATCTCCTCAAAAATAAATCAAAAAGACAGAGTATAATATGTTGTCAAAAATCCCACAAAAACGTCATAGTATAGTAAGTCATAAATATTTTGCAAAAATGTCAAAAAATTTCGCAAATGCGTCATATTATAGTATGTTGTCATAAAAGCAGCAAAAATGTCATAGCATAGTATCTCGTCAAAATTAAATTAAAAAAACGCTGTAGTATAGTATGTCGTCACAAATCCCACAAAAACATCATAGTATGTTGTAAAAATGTTGCAAAAACTTCAAAAATGCCAAATATGTGTCATATTATTATATGTTATCAGAAACGCTGCAAAAACATCATAGCATAATATCTCATCAAAAAAAAAAACAACCTCATAGTATAGTATGTCGAAATTCTTTTGCAAAAACGTAAAAAATGCGTCATATTATGTATGTATGAGAGTGATAAGTGATTAGGAATGCAGCATTGCACGTATCTATTATTTAATCTTAACTCTATTTTTTTCTGGCAGAAACTGGAAGAGAGATTCAGGGTGAGCCGCAGAGAGCTGAGAGCCTTGGAGTTCCCGGTCCTGGTGGCGTTAGAGTTCAACCTGCACCTGCCAGAACACCAGATCACGCCCCACTACAGACGCCTGCTGCAGACCGCCAAGCATTAGTGACCCCCTGCTTCTCCTTC
>JAOVVB010066977.1:0-14126 GCA_028570985.1 Heterobranchus longifilis | reverse complement strand
ACCACAGACAGAGACAAAGGCAATTTTCAGGCAATTGTATTGTATTTAATAAATGACTGCCAAGCTTTTCCCATTTGTAACACAGGCACATACAAGCACAAGGAAACACACACACACACACACACACACACAGAGGTATCCATAACATGCCACAGAGAGATCCACCATTATTGGATGAAAGCATCAGAGGGGAGCGCTCGTTTCTCTCCTCTCCTCCTCTTGCCTTTAATTCCGAGGGGGGGAGGAGAGTCACTGATGCCTACTTGACCTGTCTGGTTTACATATTCATAAGGAGATGGAGAAGATGGATATGGCCTGATGTTCCATACGCTCTAACTTGATTCTCTCTCTCTCTCTCTCTCTCTCTCTCTGTCTCTCTCTCTCTCTCTCCGTCTGTCTCCTCCACCTCCCCCATCTCTCTTCTCCAGGGTGCACACACAGGCCTCCCCAGCAGGAGGTGAGGGTGAGAGACAGCAGGGCTCCTGCTGACTTTTGCCAGTCATTGCATGTCAGCATTCTGCCACAGCAGGCAGCAACACAATGAATGTCATATGAGAAATGATGCCTCTCTGCCACTCACATATGGTAACTCTGTTATATATGGTAATTGCTTTATTGTTTTCTCCTGTTATAGTCAGAGCAGGGTGTGTTATTTGCGAGAACTGCATGGTGTTTGTCTCAAAGTGCTGATGTTATTTTGATGCAGGCATTTTTCCCATTCTTTTGTCTTCAAAAATATGTAAGGACTTTTTTTTTTGTTATTATTTTTAGATCTACTAAACTTTCCAACACAAGGCGACACTAACAGGGATAAAAAATGATCAAAATCGCATGGCTAACAAAGATATGAGGGTGAGGGTTTGTTTTTGTAGAAATATGTAATCATGGCTAGTTTTATATGGTTTGGTTTTGGTTTATATTATGGTTTGTATTACACATTTAGATATTATTTTAGAGTTGGCAAGTAGAAGTATTAGGAGGTTATGAATGACTGGGTATTAGGTTAGACATGAATTTTTAGACATTAAATTTAGGTTTTTGGTTGGAAACAGCCATTTTTCATGAGGACCTGAGAGGATGGTTAGCCACTGTAATTTCAGCTTTTCCTTTTTGGTGATGTGACTTTCATTTATGCCAGATCCTCCTCAAACACACATACACATGCACGCACCCAACGTCTGCACACATTTGCCCCACAACTTCCAACTCATTAGATTTCTTGTCTTTCTATAAATGCAGAGTGGGTGCAGAAATGAACTAAAGAGGCCGAAAGAGAGTGAGAGACAGTGCGTTCACACATGGGCTGCACGATATGAGGAAAATATGCGATAACGTTGTTGAATATTGTGGTAACGATACTACTCGCGATAAATAATCATATCAGTTCTGCCTTTCTGCTGCTATCTGTATGCTGCTAAAATACAACACATTGTTGTTGAATAAAAAAAACTGAAAGTTCAAGGAAGTTATTTCTGACATTTTATTGAACAAATTGAATCCAAATATGTGGTCAGTTCTTTCAAATAACACCTGTTTTTTATTTTCTGCGACGTGTTTGGAGCTGTGAGAGGCTGCTGCTGGCTGCGACGGGCCGTCAGTCATGTGCTGCATACTACAGCACAGTGCAAACGGTCTGGTGGAATGTCATACTTAATCATTGATTTAGTAGGCAGTATGCAGTATATACACATCGGGTATGCAGTAGGCAGTATGTTAGTATGTGATTTCGAACACACCCAGAGAGAGAGAGAGAGAGAGAGAGACTGGGCATGGGTGTAACCTAGAGGTAGAGCATAAGGTAAGATTGCATGTCGGTGCTTGGCATTGTAATGTGTGCAGATTGGTGGAGGAGGCGGAGGCCTATAACTCAGCGTGATAATAACCGAGGCCAGAGACCATAGCTCACCTTGCTGCGGCCCACCTTTGGGGGCTCAACACCTCTCATCTGCTCTCTAGACTCGTGCGCTCCTCACACCAATCATCACTACAGTTCTCACCATCCATCAGCGGGCAGATGAGAGGGGATATGCTGTTGATGAGCCATCTCTCTCACAGGCTTAATAGGGATTCGGCCAGTGCCAGCTTCCTCTTGGCTGCTGCACACGCTACTATTACGATCCAACAATATATTTTAAACAGCAGTGGTGGTCAGTGGTCAAAAGCAGCTAAGCAAATAAGGAGATTTACTCCAGAGCTGTTAATTATGATAATAATGTTGGGAACTTAACTTGAGGATTTACATTTAATGTTACTTTATACTTTTGCTCCACTACATTTCAAAGGGAAATCTTATGCATTTGTTTGACAACTAGCAGCTAGTCACTACACGGTTAAACATCAGGAATTTAGTGTAATCAGCTAATCTTTTCTCGTTAACTTAAAGTTACAATCTCGAAGTACGTTTGTTTTCTTTGGTGATGCATATGGCGATAAGTGATAATTGCAGGTGTGTTTCTGGATTTCACTTCCCATCTGAACAGTGTCGCCTGTGTGACGTCGGTCAGTTGGCAGACGTCGCTTCACACACACACACACACACACACACAAAGTGAGGTGAAGTGAGGTGAGGTGAATTTAACTGAGTTTTGAGTTTCTACCTTGTAGTATTGAAACTTTTCAACAGTGATTTGTTAACCGTTTAGAAAGGCACAGATAAATTATGTCGTCCTGCTGATAGGGGTGTCAGACAGAGGGCACGGACAAACAACATATTTTATCGTTTAATTTGAAGGACTTGTTGCCCTTACAGGGATGTGGGCTGCTGGAGCACATCCCAGCTCATATTGAACAAGAGGTGGAGTACATCCGGGACAGGTCGCTTGTCTATATCACACAGCTCTTTACTTAGAGCCTGTCCACATGTATCTGGATATTTTTTTATTTCTGGAGTTTTATATCACTAAAACGGATATTTTAAAAACGCCTTCGAAAGTGAATATTTTTCAAAACTCTGGTTACTGTGTGTCCGTGTAGTCATGTTAACAAGGAGATTTTGGGAAATAATGACATAATCTCCTCAATTCGTGCATGCCCAATGTTGCTTTGTGTAATTTGCATGCTCCAGAAACAACAACAGACCGGCTACATGCTAACAGTTACCGGTAAGCGGTACTTTAAGCAGCAACTTCAGAGTCACATTTCAGTTTCACCACAGCACCTTGGACCGTGTACCAAAAAGATAAAGAAATAATTAGCTTCTATTGTTTTACTATTGTTTGATTTGTTACTACCATCCTAAAGCTAAATCAGCTCACTGTATGCTCAGATTCTTCTTCTCTGGTGTTTGACGTATCGTTGACGTAGCCTTTATCGCCCCCTACTGACCCGCGGAGTGTGGACGGAGATATTTATTGACACGGATGTCATGTGAACGGAATGTTTTTATTTAAACCAAGGAGAAAAATATCTGTTTTAAAAAATATCCAGATGCATGTGGACAGGGCCTTACTCTGAATACTTTTTCCAGTGGCTCACTGCACATCAGTGAGCACACATACAGTAACATCCTTTTTATTTTCTCTCCCTCATTTGAAAACCTAGAGGGGTTTTATAACATACCACAGCTTGAGTATATACTGTCCTTCACAATCTCATGCACTCACACACAGGTATCTTCAGAGAGACAGCGACTCATGCACACACCCACCCTTCTAAAAGCGAATATCTTGGCATTCCTCAGCTGATAATAATGACCCTACAGAGAGTTACATCAGGTCATTATAGTCCTAATAGGCCTTTGTATCTCGACACTGTCTGTTGATGTGTATGCAAACAGCCCTTGTGTGTTTGAGTGAGTCTAAGGTTCCTGTGGGAGCTCCCTGTACGGGCCTGCTCAATGCCATAGCCACGATGGATGGCAGCTCAATTGAATAAAGGGGCTCACCGCTGCACAATACAGCCGACGTGCTGAATTCACAATGAGGACTGGATTTACACCCCCCGTCTGTGTGTCTGAATTAGCATTTCTAACCCCCTTTCCTCTGTGTGTGTATGTGTGTTTTTGTGTGCATGAGCTTTCATCTCCAACTGGGACCTCTCCATAAATGCTACAGGCAATAAATCCCAAAGCCCCAGGGGGAAATATTGGTCTTGTTACAGGGCAGTGCTTTAGTGGACCGCAGCCCAGACTAAGAGTTTCTGAAAGAAACAAAAAAGGGAAAGGTGGCAATGTCAGAGCTATCAGATGCATCCTGCTTTTATAAAACTGGGTTGCTGTGGGTGTGGCAGGATGGAGTTACCTACAAAGAAGCTTGGTGGGGGAAAAAAACGAAAGCAAGAAGAGAGGCTAATTTAAGGCATTGACATGTAAGGTTACAGTCAGCATTTTTTTTTTCAGGTGCTTTAAAAAAAAAAAAAACAAGGTGATTCTGACAATCTGTCATGGACCTTGCAGGAGAACAAGAAGGCTATAGCATCCAGCCAGTCTGCAGAATCCACCCATGGTTGCTTAATATTCATTACAATGGTGTTCATGCCAAGCAGCAGTCACAGCTGACGTCTTTGTTTGAAAGTTTCTCTCATTGGGATGCTAAAATTTGCTCCAAACTTGAGAGAAGATTGTTCTGAAAGAGCCTCCACAGCAGCGGTGTGGAAACAACGAGACAACGCTAATTCCACACCTGCCATCATTATGCTCCCGATTTCCATGGCTTCCTCACATTCTCTACAACAATAACACCACATAAGGCTAATTGCATGCTGCAAAAGCCTCCTCTCCTCCCATCCCCATGTGTGTCTCAGAGGGCAGGATGCTCAATTTGGCTCAAATTGACTTCACAGAATAAGAAAAGAAATGCTATAAATTAGCTATAATAATAATGATGTTTAAATATCAGTGAGTGTATCTTCACACACTGAACTCTCAGCATTATTCTCACTTACAAACAACTGACTGAGAGAATGAGGGGACCGATTTGTCTCTGTCGGTTTCTGGTGTGAATGGAGCCCAAATTCCTTATCTCTTCAAAACACTGAAACTCCCTGCCTGCTCTGGGTAGAGATGCTTTCATTAGTTGCCTATGAATCCGTGTTTAGGGAGGGGAAAAAAAGCCAACAGAATATGACACTATCTGAGCGGTGCTAAACACCCCAGCTGTGTGATACGGCAGCTATCACAAAGGCTGGCGTGTGTGTTTGTGTGTTTTGTACGCACACACGTGTTGGAAATGGAAGGACTGGGTTGAGTGAGCAAGAGGTTCAGGAGCAAGTTGGTTTGAATTTATCTGCACAGAGCCCGTCCAAGGAATCTCTCTGAACAAAAAATAGAGCACCAACACACACACACATACACACACTTCCACAGTGTACACTACAAAGCAAAGCCAGCACTCTGAGTCAAGCCTCCAGTCTCCCTCTTCATCTCCTCTTCTCGCCACTCTCCTTCTCTTTTTCCCTCTTTCTCTCCATCTGTGTGAGTTACGTCTCAATCAGGCTCACAAAGACGCACAGGAGCACCTACTCTTTGTCTGCCGTCACCCTCGCTCAGAAGTAAGTCACCTTTCTTTCTTTCTTTCTTTCTTTCTTTCGCTTTTCCCTCTCTCTTCTGAGTGTACATTTGCTTGTCCGATAAAACTAAAAGAGGTGAGACTGGGATGTCACTCTATGCCGTACTGTTTGTCACTTTTCTCTCTCTCTCTCTCTTTCTCTCTCTCCCACTCTGTCCTCTTTACTTCTCACTCCCTGTCTGCTATCTCGTATGACTACAGCTCGTGCGCAGACTGATGAACAACCAATCTATATTCTGTGGAGATTACGGGGGCTTTGTGAAAGTG
This sequence comes from Heterobranchus longifilis, assembly GCA_028570985.1. Lineage (NCBI taxonomy): Eukaryota > Metazoa > Chordata > Actinopteri > Siluriformes > Clariidae > Heterobranchus > Heterobranchus longifilis. The sequence goes on along the minus strand of JAOVVB010066977.1, from coordinate 8,355 downwards.
AAGGCGAGGAGACCGTCATGTGAAATGTAAACAGGAAGACATTGATTAGCATTCTGAACTCTGATTCCCAGTGTGGTTCTGTCAATTTGTCTGTGTTTCCATGTACATGTCAGTCTATTAGTTTGTCTGCCTGTTGATGACTTTTGACAACTTATTTCCACTGACTCTATGTGTTTCGTGACTTCCATTCTAGTCGTGGTGCATTAACATGCCCAGCAAGTCACAGATGAGATTTGGTTGCATTAAAAATGTATGTCCAGAAGCAGCATTTACATCCGCAATATCTGTCAATGCTGACATACGTGTGCATGTTTTTCTTTTTTCTTTCATATAGGCTTTGTCTCAGTGGTTTAGTGTCCTGCTGGCTACAAGGACAACCTAATCAGGTTGCAATTGGCAGTGCTGCAGGAGTACAGTTTTTGCATCTCGTTGCTTATTTCATTGACTTACGGTCGTGATGGCTGGCAGCCTATCAATGCAGAGTAATTACAATAGGCCACTGTGAGGTTGAATAATTGATGTGCTTTTTGGAGCTGATGTATGCTGAAAAACCTATCTGCCTAGAGTCCCGTCAGTAGTTTATCATGGGGTGAGAGAGGGAAGAGTGCAGCCTGACTGCCAATGCTTAGTGCTGTAATAATGATGCAGGTCTGGGCCTGTCAGCACCAGGAACACTGGGAGTTAGCTCCCTAGCTGGTTGCAGCTCAGCTATCAGCTTTAGCCTTGCCCTTGATCAATACTTGGAAGAGGAATGGTTCCAAGAAAAAGACACTCCCAAACTCTTAGACTGTCGATTAGCCTCCTGTTAGCAGTGTCAGCCATGCAGGATGGCTCCTTGCTGCTCCTATAAGATTAGTGACGAGGGAAAGTGTATTTTGAGGATTCAGGATTTTGAGAGGAAACAAAACAAATGATGAAGTGATTAATTGTTTCAAAAAAAAAAAGGTAACCATATTCTAACCAGGCATTCAGACCAAAAACCAAAATAAAAATAAAAACCAAGTGTCGGTGGAGGCATGTTATTTCAGGTACTGGTGAGATTATGAAATATAATCCAGAAAGTTTGAGTGATACTGTAGTTTGATGAGTCTGAAGGCTTTTCAGATGCCAAACAAACTGCACAGTGGTTTGTACTATGAGACAGGATTTTACAACTCAGGGCAGCTATCATTTTATCCTGTCACAACTATCGCAAGGTAAACAAAATATATTAGATTGGCCAATGAAGTGTCTATATTCAGCTTCTTTTGCTAGATGCACTGCACTGCATTTTCTTTGTGGAAGCCCTTTGTATTTTGCCAACACGGTGGTGTCATTTAAATAAACGGCGAGGCGTCTTCATGCAGTGCTAATGTTGGACTGAATGAGGCTGTTAGATGTCACCCTGTCTGATCTATTTCAACATCATTTTGTGATTTTTCTGGATTTCACAGAATGGCTCTCAAGACAAAGGGAGTAGAGAGTAGGGGTGTTAATGATTAATCGTTAATCAATTAATCATCGCTAATGGATTAATAATTTAACCGATTAACAATATATTAACCGATAATGCAGCAGACAAGGGACGTGCGGTGTAGATTTGCTGCAGTATGCGGTTGCTCCACAAGGTTGATAATATAATAAAATCATTATTTTGTTATTTAGTTTATCATTGAAGTAACTTGGTGTTTACTTGTTGTGCGTTTAACTCCTAATGTAGCCGATTTTGCATCGAACATCATGTCAGTGGTTAAAACAGTTTTCTAACGGAAAAACGTATTTTATTAATTATTAATGATTAATCGATAATCGATTGTTAAGGCGGCTGACTATCGATTAAAGAAATTGCTTATAATTTGCATACCTAGATGTTAAAATCCTGACTTAAAATTGATCTACAGTGTACCGCTGTTTAGGTGTTTATTTATTAGGATTTTTTTAGGGAAATGAGTTTGATTTTACTCTTACTACATCGTGCTATCTGCATAATTAGTGAGAACGACGTTTTGCAGCTAAAATCTGTCGATAACTAATTTACAGGAGTTGATGGAGGAGCAGCTGAGGAACCCGTCGCCGTCACTCGGGGAGCGGATTGAAAGTGCCAAGAGGAGAGCTCACCAAGTCAGGGTCAAGATTCAGCAAGATCTGGTGAGGAGGCATGACATGATGATTTTGTTTTTGTTTTTTGTTTTTTACAGGCTTTCTGTATTCATGGAGCATTTTACCTTACATGTTGCTTTGTTGGGACTATTTTCTCAAAACATTCAGACTTTTTTTTTTTCATAAAATTGTGATTTATTTTTCTTGAAACATTACAACATTTCTCTCATAAAATTTTTATTTTTTTTTCAAAACCGTGTTAAAGGGTTTTACATTCAAATATATATGTCAGTGTTGTGTTTACAGCCTGTTCTGCTGCCAACGATTGGCCCAAAACACTAAATAAATAAATCAAGCTCTAACTGTGACATGCATAATTTACCTTTACAGCCGGTAGTGAAAATGAACTGATGCTTTTTTCTGCTTCTCCAGGAAGGAACGCGATCAGAATGTACCACGAGCTACGTCATAGCAGGAGAAGGTTTGTAGCTCTTTATCTTTTACCTATTTAATAAAATATCTCGGTGCTGCAAAGATTCACATTGGATCTAATGTTTAGCATGCACTGGTCCTGGTTTAATCAGTCTACATATCAGCAGAAAATACACAGAAATCGGTCAAATAATCAGAATCAGAATCATTTTATTGCCATCTTGTAATTCATAGTATTAAATGTTATGGTCTCACTCATTACCCTTACCAGGATACCCCCTTATTTAAAAGGCATTGTATTTAATAATTCTCAAAATAAGGCCATAAAAGTATTGAATTAAATGTTTTTGTTGTCCTTTCATGCGAGCCACCTTCACATGAAACATTATGAAAAGTGGATATGAGCAAACATCACAACGCTGACCTTTTCAAAAAGGTGGTCGGAGGAATAAAAGAGGCTGTGTTTCTACAGTGTGACCAAGTTCTCCACCGGTGAAAAATCCTATTTTGACACGGCTGCATGTAAACAGGAATATTAGTGGAATATTCATTTTCATTAGCCGTACAAACAGCTTAGTAAGAATATTGTCTTTTTTTGGAATAAGAGCAAAAACCAGAATATTGTGTGCATGTAAACGTAGTCACTGTTGCCACGCCAACCTGATACTTTTCATTATAAAAATGAACCTTGATCCGCGTCTCTAAAACGATGCCGTGTTGGGTCATTGAATTTGTTCCTGGAAAGTCCTTGATTTTGATGTTTAAGAAGGTACCCTGTAAAACGTGGAATGTATAAGTGGTTTAAAACTGCCGTGTGCTTTGGCAGGTCGACTGTCGATGGACTCGAGCGAAGGAGACGTGGAGGTAGGCTGCACAGTCTCGTCTTTTCATAAACTGGTGAGATTGTACGTGTGCGTTTGTGTATGTGACAGTCCCACTCATCCCGCCCCCCTCCTCCTCCCCCCTCCTCATCCTCCCTCCTCCTCCTCCTCCTCCCCAGGCCTTTGAGAGTCCCCGCTCCTCCCCCTCATCCTCCTTCAGGACCCCACAACACCGACGGCAGAACTCCGACACACACACCCTGTCTGATTCGGTGAGATGGACACACGCACTCACATTCACTTTAAGTTAAGACGTCCCTGACCATAAGATCCAGGGTTCCTATGCAGTATGGAAAAGTATGGAATTTGATTTTAGTCATTTCCAGGTCTAGATACGTTTGGAAAAAAGGAAAGAGAGTATGCAAAAATATCCAGACTGTTACCTCTATTCTGTTTTATAAAATATAACATTCTGAATTTCATGTGAATTACACACTTTGATTGATTGATTGAGCTCTTTATTTCGAACATGTGAAAAACAAAACCCAAACAAATTAACAAAATGATATGAAAAAGTATAATCCAAAATATATTCTATCAGCATGCATTTACACGTCTGAAAAGGAGGAGGAGGAAGTATAAACTTATTCAATCCTACCCCTTCTACATTAGTCTGTAATTAATATTCATCTATTAACTTCCTTATTTACATCATGTTCTTATCATATATGTACATACATATACACACAGATACATATAAATCAATAACTAATATATATACATGACCAATTGTCTTTATCTTATGAAAAAATATGTTAATCATTTATTACCATATATCTTCTTATAAAAAACTATATACATACATACATACCTATATCTTATTAAAAAAAATATCGAGAAATTTGAGTGGAGAAAAGTCTGTGTAGGAACCCTGAAGATCCTCACATGCAGCACAACAAGCTCCTTTCTGCTGGACATGAAAATACACAAACTACTTCTATTCATCAGAAACACTTCTGTGAGATGTGGCTCTGTTCTTTCCTCTTCATCCGCTCCTCTCCATTCTGTCACTGTGACTTTCACAGTAAAATGTATGAGACGAGAACGTGATTTATCATCATAACCTTCGATTCACATTCACGCCATGCGACTCTTTTTGCGACTCTTTTGCTTCATGAATGAAAAACAGCAGATGTGTTTGGACCCGCTGTCCTCCAGTGTGTGACTGGGTGCTTTTCCATCTTTTTTAAATCTGCGTGTGTGTGTGTGCGTCTGTGTTCAAAGGGCGGAAAGGCTCAGATCATCGGCCCCGAGGAAGAGGATGAAGAAGACGACGGCTATGCATTTAATGAGGTGAGAAGGACATTTGGTGCGGCTCTAATCGATCCGCGTCGATGTGATGTCATTCTTTTGCCGCCACTATATTGTTTCTTGCTGTCCCCTCCATCTGTACAATTATTCATTGTTTTCTCTGTCTTTTCTCGCAGATGGACGGTCCATTCCAGGACATCGAGTTGTTGAAGTCGCGGCCGGCACACATGGCGGTGTTCATGAGATACGTGTTCACCCAGCTCCTGGACCCCAACCCTCTGGTCAGTCTGCAGTTTATGTTCCATTCCAACAAATGCAATGAAACAAAGTGTTGGGGTCTTGCTCCCAGGCGTGGGATGATATGAAAATGTCATGTCTTTTGTCCTTCCATGTGTGTACTTACATTTCTGGCTGTGTGTGTCCACTCCAGCTGTTTTACCTGTCGGTGGAGGCCTACCTGGGCTCCAGCCCTAAAGACGCCCGCGCACTTGCACCTCAGATCTGCTCCCATTTCCTGGACCCAGATGCAGTATGTACCAACATGTTTTAATCATTTTATACTTATATTCCTTAACCCAGTGATACTCTGGTCCTCGATAGGGTGCTGGGTGGCTCTCCGACCATTTTCTAATTCACAATGAAAATAAATTGATTTTTATTTATGTAAATAAGGAGCCAGATTGCATGAAAAACATCCAAATAGGGCTTGTTTATAAAAAAAAGAGTGCCAGGGGAGGATCTAAATATTCTTATTCTTATAAGTTTATGTTTATGGTTTATGTTTATGAATCATTCCAACATTTGAGTGATTGCATGATGGAAGAGCCTCCAGCTTTAATGTTGTATAAACTAAATGTAGTTGCATCTATTAAATGCAGGGCTGCAACTAATGATTATCCTCATTATTGATTCATCTGTAGATTATTTTCGTTTAGTCTATAAAATGTCAGAAAATAGTGAAAAATATATCCCAGTTTCTTAAAGGCCAAAAGCCAAAGATATTCACTTTAATATATATGATATTTAATTTCCTTTTTTCTTCTTGTAGCCCCTGAAAATCAAAGTACGAGAGGAGTATCTCACAGATATAGGTAAGAAGACTAAAAGCTAGTGGAGTTTGTGGGCTTACTCCATTTGTTTTGCATTTTTATATTGATATCCATGCCTTCAATCAATGATTTGTATGGTCTTATTTCATGTGGGACTAAAATGCAATGATTATATTAGCTTGTGAGTGTACCCGCTGACATAATGTTGTGTCCGTCGTCCCTTCAGAAAGTCGACTCCATGCTCAGGAGGACATCAGAGGACCTCTGTCCGAGCTGCAGCAGCAAGTGCTGCCGGACATCCAAGACCAGATACAGGACTACAGGTACATTACTCAAGATTAAGAATACATAGGATGTCTGTTTAGGCAGATTAACGGCTATAATGTTGACAGAATCAAGAGTTTGTATTAACCCGTTAACCTGCGGGCGACATGTTTACATCACTGGTTCATCAATCGCTCATTTTACACAAACTTTCTGCAGTTATTGCGTTCACTATTTGGGTTAATTGTTCAGTTTATCAGTTGTTCTGTTGCTGGTTGAAGAAGAGCTGGTTGCTCGAAACGTCACCGTGGTGATAATCAATAAACGTATGCCTCATGGGAGCATAGTCTAGTGTGCGGACTCTACTTTTTTGTCACTGTATGTTCTTCTGTCCAGCACCTAGTTTTTTTACGTTTTGGATGTGTGTGCTTTTGTGGACTTTCTTGCATGTTTTTATATTCAGAAATCGTTTAGATCAATATGTTTTGTGTGTTTATTTAGTAAAATTTGATGAAAAAACATTATTTATGATACAATTTCAGTACTTTTATCTATTATTATGGTTTATTGACTGACATAACCTTTTAGCTCATGATTTTAGGGGTATGGGGCATTTGAAGATACAGCAAGAAATGACATCACAATAAGCAAAAATACCAATGTAGGCACAGGCGGACCCTTTCTATTGCAGAGCTCGTGCTTCTGTGTTTCAGGAACAAGCAGATGATGGGTCTGGGCTCTCTGTTTGGAGAAGGAGACCTGCAGCAGCTGGACGGAGACCCGGTGAAAGAGAGACAGGTGGTGGACAGACAGGTCACCGCCCTCTGGGAAATACTGTGAGTCTGTGGCTTACTCAAATACTGCTGTTGCATCATGTTTTTCCTGTTGCCAAAAACTGCAAAATTACAACAACTTTCAGTTAATGGCGAGGGCACGGGCTCAATTTCTGGACAAGTTGACTCACCTTTATGTAAATGATGTCAAACTACAGGGTCCGTACAAAGTCTCTGCTGGTCAGTAGTCATGGAAGATAAATTGCTGCATCAGGATAAAGACATCAAGCGTCTAATGTTGGGAAGCAGCGAGATCCCTTCTGTCAAAAACCTCCCCTGCCGACACGTACCATGAGAGAGCGGGGTCAGATAATAAACTCCTATGTGGTCTGAAAAATATATCGAGAAGTCTGGAACTTTGAGTCTGGCATTTTAAAATGGAAAATGTGTAGGAATCCTGAAAATAGAGAAGAGGAAGTTGTTTTCCTTTGGACTTTATGAACACATTTTTACTTTTATGCCAAAACGATAGACCTGTTAACTAATTACACATTGGCGACTTCAACATGTGGCTGTAACCATGAAGTGAATATTAACCTCCACACAGTCAGACTGTTGAGCCAGCTTTGCCTAGCAACAGGGTCAGATGTTTGGGGCCCAATAAAATAGTTATTACAAAACGACAGAAGGAGCTCACACAAGCCATCATAACAAAGGTCATTACCACAGCGGCAAAACCTGGAAACCATGTGACATTTACTCCTCTGACTTTATACACATTCTCATCACATGACTGCTGCACCACCGTCTGTTTCTTACACCTGTGTTTGCACATGAATGAGCTGGATTTAACGTTGAGGAATTAAGCTGGATATATCTTTGAAAGGCTGTTATTTGTTGCGCGGCGAGTTAACAGCCTTTTTATGTCTCTCTCTCTGTTCCTGCTGCAGATCAAAGCACGAAGAGGACAGAAGGTAAGAGAAATGTCTCGTCTGCTGGAGTGAAATGCAATTTAACAGCAATCTGTTTGAGCGATTTGCTCCTTTTATTTGCTTGTTTTCCCTTGTGGTCTATTCTCATGTTTCCATGTTTGTCCTCTCTCTCTCTCTCTCTCTCCGCCCCCTCGCTCCTCTCCCTCAGTTCCCCTCTGGCATCGGCCGTGCACCTGTACCTGCGTCATTCTGGTATCAAGCTGAGAGACTCCAAGGTCTTCCCCGGCCTGAGCACAGAGAAGGAGAAGTGGCTCGCTTTCTTAAAGACGAAAAAGGTAAGTGGCAACCGCCCTCTACGCTGCAAGATGTTGTGTGATTATTGTCATAATGTTGTCTAATGTTGCAGCTACACATCTACAAATGAAGAGCTAGTAAATGTAAACATGGGCATCAGAGTCGAGGATCACCACTGGTCATTTATTATGAGCGTCTCCGTATCTCGCTGTGCGCACACAGGCAGAGTGAGTTGATGATGGGATTCAGTGTCCCCAGTTCATTTTGTCATCAGCCTGTCATTAATGTAAGCATATGTGAAGCTCGACAAAAAAGCAAGACAGAACAGCCTAAATGCAGGTCTGTGTGCGTGTCTCTGTGTGTATATGTCTGCGCGCGGCGGGTCTGATGGTCAGCAGGA
>JAOVVB010066950.1:0-14128 GCA_028570985.1 Heterobranchus longifilis | reverse complement strand
CATGCTTTGTCTAGGAAGATAATCTCTCTGTATGAACACCACTTTTAGGATTTTGGAAGCGTAAATGCAATCGCCAGAAGTAAAAAGCTAATGTTAGGCTATAAACGAACTACACAAACGGTCGCATTTCACGGTCTACGTCACCGTCACCACTACTAAACGGATGGTGACGTTTAATGTCCACGACAACCTCTGTAGTCTCATTTCATCACTTGTTAGCAACCGCCTTTTTAAACACATGTAAAAGCTTCGAAATGTACCAGCAGGGTATTTACTGATGTATTTTATGTTGTTAAAATCTCTGAAGCTTGTGTTAACCACAGACCTTATTTCAGGCACCAAAAGCCCATTAAAAAAACCATTGACTCCAGCTCCCTATAACATAACTATTTAATTAATAAAGCTAAGTTATTCTTGTTGTGATTGTAGTTGGGTACTAAATGCCATGTATGTGTGCTCATTTTGAAAATGTTACAAGAACGTGTATGCTGCTAAGTTCTGCCTTCGCTCTTCATTACTAAATGAATATTTTGTTCCTCACAGGGTGTGAGTGTTGAAGCAGTGGACCCTGTGTTCCAGGCCAAGATGTTGGACATGCTGAAGCAGACTGGCAGGTAAAACTTTGGCACATATTATCTACAGTTGTAATATTTAGAAACATTCTTGGTCAGTGTTTGCCTGCATTGACCAAGTTAACAAGTGTAAATTCAGGGCTGACTTTGATGTCGAAACAACAAATTTCTAGGTAAAATCTAGACTTTTTTTGGCCTACCTACTTTCTAAAGATGTTTGCTGTCTTCATGTTGCTCATCAGACCAGAGATGGTGGTCGGGTGGTACCACAGTCACCCTGGTTTTGGCTGCTGGTTGTCTGGCGTGGACATCAACACACAGCAGAGCTTCGAGGCCCTGTCAGAGCGAGCCGTCGCAGTGGTGGTTGATCCCATTCAGAGCGTCAAAGGAAAGGTAAAGATGTATGCCTGCTGCAGAAGAACCTTGTTACTCAGTAGTTCTCGTTTTAGGTGCATTAATATATCTGCTGTTAATTGTGAATCCAAAGTTAATTCGAAATAACTTCAGTAAACTGGTTTCATGTGCGGCCTCTGTCTCCTCCAGGTCGTTATTGATGCCTTCAGATTGATCAACGCCAACATGATGGTGTTGGGTCATGAACCAAGACAAACCACATCCAACCTGGGTCATCTGAACAAGCCCTCAATCCAGGTAACACATTGTACACAGCACCATCACCTCCGTTCACGGTGGATTTCATCTAAAAGGCCACGAGGTGGTTTGGACATGGGTTCGTACAAAGTCTTGAAAGTTTAGAAATGAAAATGGGGCATTTTTCTGTTATGTTCCATACCTGCTCATCAGCTACTAGAGAACAGGTAGATTTTGTTATCGTTTTAGCAACATGCCAGGCTGTCGTTTTAATAACAACTGACTGGCTAATGAAAAATATAACAAATGGCTTCTGAGAGGAGCCTGATAAGTCCTCTGTTGATTCCTTACTCTGGAAATTAGCAAGCATTAAATAATAATGATCAAAACATACAAAGTTAATATGAACAGCTGGTAAAATAAACAAAGTGACAGTGTGATGAGTTTCCTCTGAATCACCTCTGAACAATACTTGTTTACACTTGTATGATGAGCAAAGTTTCATCCTAATTGTTTGACGATAAGCAGAATAATTTGACTTTGTTTTTTTAGCCATTGGTGGTCAGATTAACATCGCAGCAGAGATCATCTTGTTATAATGAGAGAAGACGCATACTTGGCTTAATATCAAACCTCTGATATGGCCAACGATCTAAACAGAATTGAATCACAATAACGTAGTGGAATTCTAATGTTTGGGATTTTTCTCTCTGGTTATGTGTGTTATTACTTCATATATTTAACTTTAAGTTTGTCGTGTTTTCAGGCTTTGATTCATGGACTTAACAGACACTACTACTCCATCACCATCAATTACAGGAAAAACGAACTGGAGCAAAAGGTTTGCGAATACACGTCTCACCAAATGATGTATCATTGATTTTATTAATAGAACATAAACATAACATTTAAAATTTTCATTCAGATGCTGTTGAACCTCCATAAGAAGAGCTGGATGGAGGGCCTGACCCTGCAGGACTACAGTGAGCACTGCAAGCTCAATGAGACCATCGTCAAGGAAATGCTGGAGCTGGCTAAAAACTACAATAAGGTACGCCGTTTAGTCCGCATCTTTCTAAGCTCCTTATTCAACTCTTTAGAGGGCTGAAATGACCTTTAAAAACAGCACCAATGTGAACAACAGTTCATGATTATAGTAACTTTGATTAAAATGTTGATGTACATTTTAATAAGCTTTTTAGAATGAAGGATTCTCATATAATATTCTATAGTATTGACTTTAAAACTCTGTTAATACAGAGTAGGGATGGGACAATAATTGTATTTATCGTGGATCGCGAGAAAAAACACTCCCAATAATTTGATTGTGGTGAATTTCCATTATCAGAATAATCATGAATATCATGAATATCCTCACGAATTGACTGTAGTTTACTACAGTGTCTTATCTGTGATGCAATACAAATATTTGCTTGTTAAAAAGAAATTGTTTTGAGAAAAAAGTTGAAATTTTCAAGAAAAAAGTTGTAATGTTTTGAGCAAAAAATCTTAATGTTTTGAGAAAAAAAGCTGTAATGAAACAGAAAAAAACAGAATTTTATGAAGAAAAAGCTGCAATGTTTCAAGAAAAAAGTCACAACAAAACAAAATGTAAGGGAAAGTGATTCCAGTTGGAGTTTTTTTTTTATCCTTGAAGACTCCTATCGTGCTAATGCTGCTGCTTAACTTGTGCAAGCGCATGCTGCATTTCGCTTGTCCAGGATTCACAAACTGCAAAAAGCGCTACATGCATACACAATATGCACGCATGGCATGCTCCTGCAGTGTTACTAAAGACACTGTCGTGCTTTGTTCAGGCTGTTGAAGAGGAGGACAAAATGACTCCGGAGCAGCTGGCTATCAAGAATGTTGGCAAACAGGTAAGCTTCAGATTCAGAATTATTTATGTATGTATGTACTGGTTTTTAATGTATGATGTAATATGACAATGCTACATCGAGGGCAGTGATTGGTGTTGAGTAAAGAGGTGAATGAAAGAGTGTATTGGATTGGAGTCATGTTGTGCAGACATGTCGGTACAAGCAGAGACTTTATGAAAGCAGAGATCAGGTTACTTTGTCATTAAAGTTTCCTGAAGTTTGTTGAAACCTAAGACTTGTTAAAACGTCATCCAGGGTTCGTACAAAGTTTTAAAAGTTTGGAAAATGCTTAATTTTAACTGTTATGTTTTCAAGGTTGGGGATGTGTTTGAATTTGAATGTGCTCCTTGAAAAATGTTTGATTTTCAACTTAATCTGGTGTTTTATCAACACACTCCACACCAAAAATTGTTTCATATTTGAAATTAAACATTTGTTTGTTGTCTCTTGGTGTCTCACACCAGACAAAACAATCAAAGTTAATATGAACAGCTGGTAAAATAAACAAAGTGACAATATACAATGATTGCTGTGGGTATAAAGGAATTCTGTAAACTTTATTTTGGTCGTGTCTAGAAGGTAACCCTAGATTTTCGAAAACAGGCAAAGACTAATTTCTCGACGGCATAACCCTAACCATGCTAGTGGTCGACCAATATGGGTTTTTCAATGGCCGATGCCGATATCGATATTTAGAGAGCAGGGTGGCTGATTTATAGTACTGATTTAGTTTTTTGGGGGTTTTTTTGCATCTGAAAAAATAGCCTACAACAATTTAAAATTGCTGAACATTTATTTAACACTTATTCAGCAGATAGCAGCATCTCTGTTTCTGAAATATATAAACTTACATAAATAAAATCAACATGAGTGCACAGGACCACCAAGCAGCATCTCCTTGTTTTTGGTCCTTTTATAGATCTGCATCAGTCGTAATGTTCCAAGTAAAAAGTCGTAATTTTTTGTAATGTTTAGAGAAAAAAGGCGCAATGTTTGGAGAAAAAACTTGTAATGTTTCAGGAAAATGTCGTAATTTTTCCAGAAAAAATGTTGCAATATTTCGAGAAAAAAGAGAAAAAATACTCTGCAATTTAATCTGCCGTGTGACGTCATTAATCGGTCTATCCCTAAACCATACCATTCAACTATACCCATCTCCTGAGACTTTGACAAATCTAGGGTTACCTTCTGGACACCACACTTTATTTTTCACAATTTCATTTCTAGTAAGAATTTAGATCCTTAGGCTTCCTTTCTCACCATATCAAGGCGTCTTGAAATTTTGGGTTTAGATACCTTGAAAGTGATTGAAAAGTGTTTGAATTTTACTCTTAAAAATCTGTACAAACCTTCATCACAAATCACACGTGTTGATGTTTGTCCTAACTTTCTGTCCTTGCAGGATCCCAAGAGGCACTTGGAGGAGCACGTAGATGTTTTAATGACATCCAACATTGTTCAGTGCCTAGCTGCCATGTTGGACACTGTAGTTTTCCAGTGATGGGCCTGTGTGTATAACTGTTAATATTGCAACCCTTGTTTTCTTTTATATAAAATAAATGTATGTATGAAATGAAGACGTTGACGTGGGTGGTACCTTATTTTACTATCCAAGCGGTAAGTTGCAGAATTCTGGCAGCGCACATAACTTTTTCTGTTTGAATCAAAAATGTATTTCTCCATTTTGTATTTGTTTTTCCTTTTACATTTCAGACAAATGCATCATTAATGGATACCAATTTTATTACACACGTTATCTAGTGATTCTATGTTTATCTGGACACATCCACAATTCTTAACAAGTCAGAAACTGCCTCATTTTGTTGGTTGCACTTGTGATTGAATCCAAATATAATGTAGGGCAATTTATTTAAAGGTGGAGTAGAAAGCTGCATCAGTGGAGCCTCTTGATATATACATTGTTGTAATACCCATCCTAACCACTGTATGGTGCAAAAGTTGCACTTTGCATGAACAAAAACTAGAAGTTGTGATAAAGATGGAGAACATCAGATCACAGTAACTGTCTCACTCTCTGGCAGGCTTGTTTGTTTCATTTGAAGGAGATGTCAAGTTTTTATGCAACGTTTTAGTCCAGAACTAAAACATAAACACACTTTGGGGATTATTTGACAGTTTTGTGGCTTAACAGTTGGCAAAACTTCAGGGGCAAACAACACTGTAAACTCTTATTCAGGGTTCCTGTGCAGTCATTTCCAGATCTGGATAAGTATGGCAAAATATTTGTTTCCAGACTATATCAGACCTGTTTTCTAAAATATAACATTATAAAATATAAGAAAGAAAAAAAAATGTAAATGTGTTTTTCATGGTGTCTGGAGATAAAATGTTTACCACTGTGTGATGGTACATGTCCACAGGGACCGTCATTTCAATGCTTTCTATTCATAGTCTCAGTAAGCAGCCATGCAATGCATTCTGGTAGCACGTTCTCTGCAGCACGTTAGGAGAGACGGCGTCTCACTACTTAATGCAAATCTGGGGCATCCATCGAGACTCGCCACCTCTGGAAACTCCAGAAAATCTTTGTCAATCTAAAATGAAGACAGATTCAGATCCTGTATGGCTTATTTCTCGACTCAAATGTTTTCGGGAACGCATTTTTGCTATTTAACCAGACCTGAGGAAGATCCACACAGATCGAAATGTCCGAATAAATTCAGCTCTTTATTGCAAAGCCTTTGACAGTGTGCAGGAGTCGACCTTTTTGTCCGATGCACCTGTTACTTTAACTTCTTTGGAAGTGTTTTTCTTATTATTAATGAGCTGTTTTTGTAATAGAAGAGAAAGTTTTCAAATGAGCTGCCATCTTGGTCCGTTTTGAAATCCGGGAGCCCATGAGTGAAAGCCTCGGTGCAACAATGTGTTTGTGGTTGTCGGTGGCTTTTGTTTGTTGGTCGTTAGTCATGGAAGAGAAATTGACAACTGCTGTCACTGGTTTCACTGGTCGCGTCTCAGTAACAAAGTTAAGATTCCTTCCCCTTTATTTATCACAGACGTCACTAAGTTATTTATAAGGAAAAGGATGAGTGATGAAGACTGTTTTTCCCTGTTTTAAAAACAAAAATGCTGATCAGCAAGAGAGAATGAACGCTGTCTGTTTTTCCAGTGTAGTTATGCTTAAGTTTGCGTCTGTAATGTACAGTAGACGTCAAATTCAGAAGTGAGTAATCGGCAGTGAGGATATGAAAGAGGAATTTAATCCTAAATATTTCCACTGAATTGCAGCTTTTTTTCATACTTTATTGCAATGATTCTTTCATCGTCATCCAGACAATTGTTTGGTTTAGAGTTCATTGCACATTTTCTTTTTTTATTGGCAAAAGCAGGTCATGTATAACATTTACATATATTGTACATCACCAAATGTTTTGCTTTACTTAACTAAAGCGACACAAAAGTGGAGAAAAAAAAGCCCCCCCCCCCAAAAAAAAAAAAAAAATAGTACAGCAAAAGCAAAAAAACAAACTTCTTTAGACTTTCATGAATCTAATGGGTGCTTCAAATTCAAAATCATGATAATTTAATGTTCCTTACAGAAAGAAAATAAATGAGAAGGTTCACCAGCAATGGGATGGGGATTGTTTGAGTGTTGAATATTGTTGGCAGCAGTATCTTGAGGACACACTTTCTCCTTTGAACATCTGGTTAGAATGCATTCGTGCATATTCTTATATGTACGGGTTTTGTTGACAGTACGGATTGAGTTTTGTAAGAAGGCCAGTTTTCCATTTTTGGCTCATTTACAAAGAAACCTTTACTCTAAACCCATGGCGAACTCCTCTGCAAATGAGTGTGTCACTCACAGAATCTGTTAGTGTGGATAGGGGCCCCCTGCCAGAGGGGGCCATTTGGTGTGACCCCATGATGATGTCTAGGAGGTCAGATGACCAGCCAACCGATCCTCCCTAGGAGCTGCAACTGTAGCAGTGAGATGACAGGCCACAACTCGTGCATATAGACACACACAAAACCCCTGTGACCTCCCCCAGTCTGGACACTGTTACTCTCACACACCTTAAATCAATTTTCCTGACACATTTGGGTGACCTCCTCTGGCCTGGCCTCTATACACACATTCTCTTTTTCTGTCTAAGTGTTGAAGGCTATTCATCTATTGAACTCCTGCAGGAGGTGGACACTTCATCTGTGCATCCATCTTTACTGTACATCTGGTGGGGAGATGGACAGACAGCTGAGCCTTCACTGTCATGCCTAGGCTTACACACACACACACACACACACTGACATGGAGGCACAGGGAGTGGGGTTCTCCACCTAATTGCAGTCAGATGCAGCCAGGGAAGGACAGCGTCTGGTCACGTACGCTCGCAATGCTGCAAGACACAAGGACAGAAAAAAAAAGATAGACAGTTAAGCAGGCAGACAGGTTTATTGAGAGACAGACAGACAGACGGATGGACAAGTACCCAGGAAAACATCAACAGAAGGACCGGCTTTTCCATCAGCTCTTCATCTCATGGAAGAGAGAGACCTCGCCTGTCAGTGCCAATCCACTGACCTTTGCCACTTCAGAGGGATTGTGAAAACTTCTGTCATCCGTCTACTCACACTGGATTGATTGAAAGACGAGTCCTGCAAGTATCCATTCTGATCACCATTCGTGTCCATCCAACTATCTACCTATCCAGGAGGACTAAAAACATAATCTGTTTTGCCATCTACTCAAATCAAAACTCACTTTTTTTTTAGTTATGTAACTATTCAGAGACATGGCAAAATCTGCTGCCCACCAAACCCTGTGTCCATCCGTTTTACAAATCAGGAGCGACTGATAGATGTCTGGCCATCATTTTTTTCATCCACCTATTCCTCCCATCCTAAAACATCATTCCTGCCCTTCATGCCATCACTCCCTCATCATGATGCCTAAGAAAGTTGCTCTTTACCCAGCCGAGGATGAGCTGGTGAGCCTCTCCACCGTCTACGACCTGTTGGACGAACAACAGCACTACTACAAGGAGCTCATCCAGCAGCAGGAGAGGAACTACAGAGCCTTCCTACAGATGCTGATGGACACGTCGTCCGGTCGCATGGACAGCCTGGTCCGAGAGATGCAGGACCTGAGGAACTGCCTGCAGAGAACCAAGGCCGAGCTGGCCGAGGTTAAAAAACACGGCGTCCAGAACAGCAAGCGGGCCGAGTGCCTCGCCGAAGGCCTGGTGATGGTGCGAGGGGCGCTGGATGGCCTCAGTATCAAAACAGGAGTAACTGGGGGAGGTGCAGGAGGAAGAAGTGTGGATCTGAAGCAGCGAAGAGGGGGTGCTGCGTTAAGGCTGGATGGAGGAGGAAGAGGAGGAGAGGCGAAAAAAACAGCACCAAAAGCAGTGAAGCTGGTGGCAGACCTCACAGATATCCACTTTGAAGACATAAAGGTTGTACACAGATGCACACACAGGGACATGTATGGGTTAGCTGGAGCTGTTAGCATCACTCGGTTGTATATTGGTGTTAATGTATGGCTGCATGCAGACCAACAATTGCAATCAGGCGATTCGCCGCAGGGTCATCCGGCAGTGTGGGAGTGTCTTGTGGCCCATTTTTGCAACGTCCTGTCTATCATCCCTAAGCTAGCTTGTATTTCAAAAAGTGCATTAATGTTTCTCTTTCCCTTCTTTCCCCTTTCCTGTCTTCTTTCTGTTTATGTTTTTTAGGCTGACCAACTAACAGAAGAGCAGATTGCAGGTAAGGTGGCATGTACTGCATTACCATCTTTAGCAATAAACACATTCTCTGCATAGGTTCATGCTGCATTATATCACGGAATATCTGTTTTGTTACATCTGCTGTTGCTAATGTTTTCCTCCACCTTATGTATTGTTCTTGTCCCCTCTTCCCCATCTGTCCAGAGTTCAAGGAGGCCTTCTCCCTGTTTGATAAGGACGGAGATGGGACCATCACCACTAAAGAGCTGGGCACCGTCATGAGGTCACTGGGTCAAAACCCAACTGAGGCTGAACTCCAGGACATGATCAATGAGGTGGACGCAGATGGTATGCTGATCCCGCCTCAACATGGAGAAGGATTTTGTTAAACTGGTCGTCATATTGACTGGTTGTATTTCTGACTTCTGACTTCCTCTCTCCTCTCCAGGCAACGGGACCATTGACTTCCCAGAGTTCCTGACAATGATGGCACGGAAGATGAAGGACACTGACAGTGAGGAGGAGATCAGGGAGGCATTCAGGGTCTTTGATAAGGTAAGCCTCTGTCTCTCCGTCTGTCTCTCTGCGTGTGTGTGTGCGTGCGTGCGTGTCTGTTGTTTTGTGTTGTAAAGCAAGAAAAATAATTGGTTCTTATACCCATTTTCCAACAAAAATAGCACGTACATGCAGATTTTTAACCCCCCTAAAATAGCCAATAGACTCCTTTCCTACTGTCAGGAGATGAGTATGCCTTTCTGTTTTTTGTTTTTTTTTTTCTGGTGTGTCACGATCAACATCAGGAATGCGCTGGAAAACAGCGTTAGTAAAAGTAGCATGGAGGCCAGTGAAAATGTTACGTTGGTTACTAATTTGAAACTGTGTTTGAGTGCTGCTTCAATGGAGATGCACAGACTTTGTGGTTGAGATCACACCGGAAAAGGGGTGAAAATTAGCGTGTCCCCCCGGGTGTTATGTCATGCAGATTGCCGCTGGAGCTGATAAATATCTGTGACTACTGCAGAATCATTTGTCCCAGGAATGAACGGTGATTGTAACCTTTCCCACTAAAGACAAATGCCAGATGTTAGTGGGTTTTTTGGCCAGTAGGAAATATCACCCGTTGTGTTTACATGCACGTTTGTTTACAAAAGAATGTCACCAACATTTTAGCCAACATGATGCCACAGCAGGGTTTTCCCTGATGTCACAAGACATAGGCACAGCCCCTTAGCAATTTTTCACCACAGCTAAGCCGAATGAACAGAAAAAAACTGCTGACTTTTATTTATTTAGGATATTTTCATATTTTTTCGCTTTCTAATTCCAATGTCTGAATATTCTTAAGAATTAAATGTTCTGAAAGGGTGTACTTGCATTATTATGCTATTATATTATCATTATGTCAGTAGCATAAAATGCTTTTAAAATGACAATAATATTGTTTATCGCAATTATTTCTGGGGTGACAGAACTAATGTCAGCATCACAAAACATTTGACACTTACTCGTGAGGACAATAAAATAAGTTATATATGGAGTATTTTTCAAATAAATAATGATCTAGTGATATTTTCCTATTAAATGTATGTCCTCAATGACGACAAGAGATAAAATATGTGCTACTTCTAACTTGTATAGTATGCAGCATTAATCCAGTGTTCAGTTCTGATGGATTTGACATTTACTGATGTGCTTTCAAACCAGCTGATGGAAATACATGTGATCTACCTGTTTCCAGTGAACTCTTCACTGCAGAACATGCAGAGACGATGGAAGCTGCTGTCGTCTCTCTCCTGCTGCTGCTGCTCCAGCACCTCCTCCTGTGGGATACCAACACTGTCAGAGAAACACCACAGAAGAAGAACACGACTGCCACCTTTGGGCTTGGATTGGGTCGTCCAAAAATAATAGTAAATGGTGAGTAAAGGCAAATATGTCTACAACATATTGACAGAAATTAGTTTTAGAAAATCAGATAGTGACTCTAGAGTTGGATTTGGTGTCAGATTCTCACCAGTCGTTTCTGCTGGAGCTTCTCTCGGAGGATTCGGTCCTCTGGAAGGACATCGCACAGCAGGAAGTAGTGCTCCTGCTTCTCTGTAAGAACGAGTGGTTATAGGAGGACGAGCTTTAAATGAGACATGTCATAGACATTACAATATTTACATTGTTTAACAGCATTTTTTTCACAAAGAAGATGAAGTCAAAATGTTTGTTTGTGTAGAGAAACATACAGTTTCTTATGTTTCAGTGATTTTTGCAAAAAATGTCAAGCTGATGTTCACATCGTAGATGTGGAAAATACTGTTCAGCTCAGTTTTCAGATTGTAAATAACACAAGGTGTTTGGTTATGGACTTTAGTTTCTCAGTATTGTGACTCGTCTACACAACTACAAAATATATCACTTATGATAACATGGTACTCAGGAAAGTAATTCATGAGATATCGGAATGTAGCAACATTGCTAAAATGGGTGCAACAAACATGAGTTATCAGGCAATCTTACAGAAAAATATTGATATATCACGATATAGTAATTTCTGGAAAATCATGTCTTTTTTGGCTCGTCCAGCAAATTAAATTCCTGACAAATCAAGATACTAAATCACATTGAAACTAAAATCATTATTTCATATATTTCCATAAAGCAGTCTTTCTCATTAAAGTACAAGATTGCCCACAATGGCGTAATGCATCCAAAGTTTAATGGAACGCTTAGGGACTTGTTGATAAATTCAGACAATCTCACGGCATGTGTTGTCATATCTGGTGATCCTGTGATCCTAGTGTATGTCTGCAGTGGTGTACCCACCTGTGTGTGCACAAATAGTTGTACATTTCTTCTGAATAAGTACTGTGAGTTTTAACATGTCAGTGAACTTACCGACTGGGCCGGTGGAGTTTGTTTTGATCACACTGCAGAAATCTGTGACCGGTTGTTCCAAGAATCTGCCCTTCCAGTACAACATGTACCTGATTAATGACAGGAAATGCATCAGGAAAGATAAAGCACTGCTCACTATCAACACCATGGAGGAAAAGATTTTAGTCTGCACTCTTAAAAGGAGAACTCCACCAACTTTACGCATTAAGTTCAGTTTACTAGTCATGGTTAGTCTTACTGAGCACGTGACAACATGTTACATCATGTCTTCTCTGAGAAGATAACCCCTGATGGTGTCATCAGCTCTAGCTTGGAGACTACAAATGGAAGTGCTGTAAATGCATTACAAACTGAGGGTGTGGAGTTTGAAAGAAGGATTAAATAAAGAGATGCTATTGGTGGCATTATGGGGATCGTAGGTTCAAGCAGTTTTGAAATCAGAATCTGAATAATTTATTAATGACCACACGACCAAGGTCGGTGTAATTTGCTTTCAGTACAGCATGAATGTATAAGCTCAATTCAACAGTGTCATAAATAAGCAAGCATGTATGTACCATATAGTTCAAAATGTACCACATGTACAGTAAATGTATGGCCCAGCCATAGTGGATTTTGTCCCCCATCACTTGCATTTGAAGCATGTTAGGAAGGAATCTCCTAACAGCCAGTATGCACAGGAGGAATTACAAGCAAGCAAACTCTGTTTCAAAGTTAATGGGCACCTGACTATTGTTTTAGAGCAGTCTTGAATTTAGATCATTTTCTCCAACACTTTCCCAGTCTTTGGAAATGAGTGCCTGAGTTTTGTTTTTAGATGAGCAGCTGTAGACAGAGTGCTGGTTTCATACTTTGGGAGGTCTGCAATGAGTTTGACATCAGCGATGACCAGTTTGTGCTCCAGCAGCAGGTGTTTCAGGAGGACGTCTTTCTGCTGCAGAGGGACGGACTCTGGGCAGAACAGACACACCAGCAGCTCTACACTGAGACATGGCAGACTGGGAGCACTGGTGCCATCGGCTGGCTGCTCTGGAAAACACAGCGGCTCCAGTATGCTGTCCTGACCTGAGGGAGGTATACACATACAACTCCAGGTTAGTTAACACACACACACACACACAGTACTCAAACAGTGTTCCCCACAGGCCTCCACAAATACATGTATGCTTTACCACATGTACCAGATGATATAAATGTATAACATATTATCAGTTAATGTTGTTAAACTAAACCAACAGCAGGTAACATAGGCTAACTACTTTGGAACAGTTTATATGCAGAGATAACATGCAGGTCGTTAGCCTGTTAGCATAGCCGGCTAGCTTCCTGCTGTTTAGCTTCATTACAAACTGCAGAACGGAACCTTTTTCAGCCGAGTTTAATGTCTCTGGACTCTGAGGTTCATCACAGGTAAAGAATCAATTTCTAGCACAAAACATCTTAATTAAATACACTGACACGTTTACAAAACAGCTCACCATCGTTACTGGCAGCCATATTTGGTGTCACGTGGTCAAAACAGCTGGTAACTGACCAATCAGAGGTTGGAAATGCTGGCATGCTGCGTTCAGGGTCTTCAAGTAAACGCAAAATGCGTCACGGTGCATTCAAGTCTTTTAAACCATTATCAAAACTGGAAAGCTAATGCGTTATTAAAGCGATTTAATTCACTTGTTTTATTAATAATAATTTGTAGGTTCCATTCTGTGCTTATAATAAGCATAAATGCTTATTATAAGCACATAATGTAACATACAAAGTATTATTAAAACATTATTTTCAGGTTAAAGCTATTGATTTGTTATTAATTTCCATGTAGGTATCAAATTGATACTGATCAGAGAAGAAGAGATAAAGATGAATAGATGACTTGCAGAAGACATTTTGTACTTTGAAGAAAGGTTTGCCTAAAAGGGGCTGTGACTTAGTCAATTTTATTTTATTGTTTTATATGTGTGCAGGAAAGATAGCCTAAATCACCTCTAGACTCAGATGATTACATGATTACTTACCTCTTCTCTGCTGTCAGAACTTGGCCATGTAATACAAAATATGTCCCCACTTAATAAAAGTTTTTTAAAGCTACTAGATCTATATTCATGAAGAAATGTCCTTAACCATCCTGTATTATTTTCTCATCTTCTAGTAATAGAAAACGAATCAAGGGCATGACCAAATGAATTGTTAGCATGTGTATAAATAAAGGTATAAAACTAGATTTTGAGTTAGGACCACACAATCTGGTAGCCTACTGCAGGATCGCCTCAGGTGATATTAGAAATTCCTAAACAAATTTGCAATTTATCATATTCAAGATGTTAATTGTTACTCCAGTTAAAGTACAATCTTGTGAAATAGGGAGGCTCCGTTAAAGAAAAAACAGTAAATAGTAAATACAAAAAGACATATAAAAATATAATAAAGTAAAATACAAGAACAACATGTAAGAACCAATGAATATATGATATATACATATTTGAAAAAAAAAAAAAAAAAAAAAAAAAAATATATA
>JAOVVB010066939.1:0-14129 GCA_028570985.1 Heterobranchus longifilis | reverse complement strand
GGGATTTTAATGCCAATCCCCGTGTTTTTTTTACTAACCATACCAAGTTGTTTTGTTGCCTAAACCTAACTAAGTATATTTATAGCCTAAACCTACGACGTTAATGATGTGTCTATCACGCGACTGGGACAAGTGTTTAAACTGGAAGTAGGAATTTCAATGCAATTTTTGAGTGTTTTTTTACTAGCCATACCAACTCGTTCTGTTGTCTAAACCTACCGAATTTGCCCCGTTTCACATTAATCGCGACGCTAATGGCGTGTCTATCACGCGACCGGGAGATGTATTTAAAACACACACGTTCGATATTTACGAACTGCTGTGCAATACTTTTCGTATGATATTATACGAACGATTTGTGAGAATGCGTTGAATACCACTACATGCTATAAGAGCTATCCCCTCAGTATACATGTTTATGTTATTACAGTCACAGTCTTCTTAGTGTCAACTCCTGTTACACGCAGCGAGGCTTCTTGTCATTTCCCCCTCAGTTAAACCCCCACAGAGGTAGACAACTGAGCAAACAGACATAATGGCTAATCCATTTTCTTATCTGTCAGATGGCGTTGTTTGGGGGTGTTTGTTTGTCGTTTTCTGGCTGAGGAGGTTCTCTGGTCTTATCCCTCTCGTTAGATTTTGCTGGATGTTGAAAGGCTCGTCTGCCAAAAATAGAGCAGAGGTCCACACTGCAGCATGAGAAATTGGAGAAGCAAGTTAGATCATGTGCGTGCACTCCCCTGCGCTCTGTCTGAGAGGTCAGCCTCGAGAGCAAGGCTTTTATACGAGCTTTTCTCTAATCCAGTGACTACCGTGCCCATTTTGAGCATAATTGAATATCATCTGTTTAAACATAAATAGCTGCCTCTTGTATATTAATAACAACATAGGGGTCTTTGGCTTTATTTTATGAGAAGTATGCATTTGAGGTTTGGTGCGTTGTCTGTGCATGCATGCTTCCAAGCTTGGAAGTACAGATCTGAGATGAAAGGATTTTCTTTCCTATTCTAATCCGCACAGACAGCTAGGCCCTTGTGATTATTCCCGCCCCCTTCTCTCCACTCATCTCTTTGAATGCAGGGCCTTTCTAATTCACCCTAAAAAGGGTTTCAAAAGGGGATTATACTGCTGATAGAAATTAAAGGGAGAACACGTCCGTCCTCTGGGACCAATGTCAAACATTCATGAGACGATGGATGCTTGCATCGTGCACAATATAGGACTGGATTTGTTTGTATTTCGCAGGGCTTTTTTTCCAATACCAAACTTCTGATATAATGGTTTATTAATTATAGTTTTGAGAGGTTATTAGGGCTGCATGATTATGACCAATTAGTCAACAAAATCATGAGTGTTAGTTGACTTTCTTTAGTCGATGCCCCATTGCTTTCACTTCGGTGTTACATTCCTGTTAATGTACAAACCTTTGCGTCAAAATAAAACTGGTCCTTATTCACAGTGCATCTCTTAGTTTATTAATGTAAATGTTTGTTATTGAAAAAAAAAATCCCAAAGATTAGCACCATAGCATATGCCTACATGCAAGTTGTTGTTCTACAAGGCTCCCCCTTACATCGAGAAATATTGTCTTCATATAAAATGTTTTTTTCTCAACTAGTAGATTCACATGATGCAAATTGCAATTTTTTAACAAAGAAATGTCATTGTTATAATACTAAAAGTGACTTTTTGTATTGGATCCTCTAAGCGTATGATTAAAGTTGACAATTATGGGGAGAAATTATGCTCCAGTCAATTAAAAAAAATGATTTCAAATGACCATAAATCAGGATGTCATTAGCGTATATAAGCAAGACATTACCAATACGTCATTAATGTGAGGGAAAGAATACAGGCAAAGTGCTTTATTCAAGGCTTATTCCTTCTGTTCAGCAGTATTTGTCTTAGGTTTACGTATTCAGCAAAGCATGATTCTCACGAGAGTTTTACACTGAAGCCCTTCATGTTAAACATGTTGGGGAAAGAGAGTGTTTGAGAATGAGGTAAAGCATCTTGTGGCTCACTGACCTTGGCCTCAGTTCAACAACTTAACGCTTCATCACCACTAAGTCCTTTAAATCCTCACCCCCAATCTCCGAGCGAGAGAGAGAGAAATAGATAAATAAATGAACTATATATGCATTAAGTGTACACACACACTGTTGGGTTGTACCATTCTGCTGCCCTAACGGAAGTTTTGCTTTGCTGCCAAGTCGATGACATGGAAGTATTTGACTTTGGCATCATGGAGCAGGGCTGCACAATGATAAAAGAAGAGATTTTTATTTGGTAAGAATGAAGATCACAATTCTCTCATGATTCTCAGGGAAAACATTTACTTTCTAAACAAAACAAACTATTGCTATTTGGACTATTGCATTTGTTGACTATAAAAGTGCCCTACAAAGAAACAAAGCAAGCATATGGACTTATATTAAACAATATTTATCCAAATACCAACAACATACCTCCACATTAAAAAAAAACAATTGCTATACCTATCTATCCACCTACACCCCCATCAACCCACAGTAGTACCAAAGGTTTCTGGGAGTTGGAGGAAATAGGGTCAAAAAGGTTGTCATGTGACTCAATCCAATCAGACGAGATGTGATGGTCGCCCCCCACAACTGCTTTAGTTTCCACACACAGCAGTAGAGTTGAGAAGATGGATTGTTTCGTACTCAGCGTAAGTCGGATAACACACACACACACACGCAATCAAGTTAAGGTAGTTTTAAATCATTTGCACCAAAGATGGGATAACAAATAGGATCTTGCAACGGGCATTTAACACCAAATGTAAATATGTCGAACTGTTCATATGCATTCATGTATGCGATGTTTTAGGGATGCGCGGTATGGATTTTGTCCAGCCAGTGTTAGTAAAGTGGTGGACTCAAAAAGAGTCTTTCAGCCTTGAAGTGCATTTGTGCGTTCCGCAGCAGGGACAAATTATGAACACTCATTCTAAATATGCAACTCTCCAAGGCAAATACGGCAGGATCGTCCTTCAGAAATGAGATTGTGTACATGCCTGAATCGAGATTGCGATCTTTAAATGATTAATCATGCTGCCCTATCAAGGAGTCTGTCAATGTTTACATGGACCTTTTAAATGTTTTGCTCTTTTTTTTCCAACTTTATCTTTATTGATTTTATAATGTAACAGCCCTGGGGCTGAATAAAGCAGGTAACAGATGCCAGATCCACCCCCCCCCCCAGACCAGAATTGGCCCATGAAGTGGGGAGAGTATTAAAATAATATATAAAGAGTTATGATGAAGTTATTGTGAGCAGAATGACCATATAAACCAGCTATCCACTGCAGATGACTCAGCCAAACATGAACTTCAAAGTCCATGTTGAGTTTGGGAAATATTTAATGCCAAACAAACGTCATAGTAGACTGAGCTTAGCTTGTCCCCCACCCAGTGTACACTGTGTGTGAGGCACTATTTATGGACTAAATGTTAAAAAATATTGGAATTGACACCGTATAGCCGATCTGCAACTTTACCCTTTTATTCCTCCTCTTTGTCCAGCAAATCAAGTCTTCTTAATACTGCAGACTTCTGATCCCCGTAACTTATAGATTATCTGTACATGATTTACTACAGTAAAAGCCTTAAATGTCATAAGTGATAAATGTAGGTTGTCCTCTGCTTATACTCTCCTCAAAAATTGGTTGTGTGCCAACGACTTTTATAGTCTCCAGAGTGTGTGGAGGTTTGATTTTCTTCTGCTGTTTCCTTTCCTTAAACAAGAGTACCACATGCATCAAAGTCACCCCTGCCACAGCAGAGTCCTCTTATGAATGCTGATATGCTCAATGGAGACTGCATCAGTGTCCTTGAATACAGGAGCGTTGCATTATCTGTTGTAGGCAGAGAAAGACTATACCCCTGTCAAAACAGTGTCCATCCTATAATGCTGTTTTTTTTTTTTTTATCCAGACCCTTTCACTCAGCAGTCTTGTCAGTTGGTTTTTATTTAGTGCGGTTACAAGTAAGTTTGTTATGTGGGTATACTGCTGGAAATAATTAATAAAAAGAAAAACAGCCAAGAATCCAGGTGGATATTTCTCTTCATCAGAATCCCCATTGGCCGACACCTTAGCAACTATTATTCTTCCTGGGGTCAACACTCACATTCATACCCAAAGGCATTTTATTTTCCCCAGTACACCTAAAATTAATGTCTTCGGACTGGGAGAAAACCAGAACCACCTGGAACAAACCCATGCAAGCACAGGGAGAGCATGCAAAGTTCACACTGAAAGTGTCGGGCAACTCTCCTGCATGCTTTGAGCCCTTATTCTATTTTTATTTTTTACTGTTTTCTGGCATTTTTAGACCAAACGATTAAATGAGAAAATAATCATTAGTTGCAGTTCAGTTTCAAGAGTTTAATTAAATACATCGATATACAAACATTTCTATCTATTAAATCATGTATTAAATACATCGTCATTCCGTTCCGCCATTGTTTTTAAATTTCTTCCTTGTGTTCTATGTAAATTTTTTTATACCGCTCTCGACACTGTCTCGCGCTACTCTGCCACCACGATTTCTGGTGGTACTGCTCCGTTAAGTCCATATCCCTAAGCTTTCAGAGAACGTGCAGAAATACGAACAAGCATAGCGTTGAGCATAAATGAGCCTTAAAAATTCACCCCCCGTACAGTTGTCATAAACGGGGAAATTAGCTATAGAGACAGGCTGTAAACATGTTTATTTGTGCTGTAAAGTTGGCTATTTTAACACGGGGCTCTATGGGGATTGACTCGCTTTTTGAAGCCAGCCTCAAGTGGCCATTCAAGGAACTGCAGTTTTTGGCATTAATGCGTTGGCTTCATTTTTCAGCCCTGGAGGTTGCCACTTGTATAACTAACCAGCTTACTTTGCCAGATAAACAATACCTGATTACTTAATAATTTCCGCTCTTTTAACGCCATTTTATACTTTCCGTATCTGCATGGTATGCAACATATGTATGCAACACAACGTGTTGTATTGCAGAACTGACCATTTCTGGACTGTGTCTGCACCTTTGGATGTCCTTCTTGCAACAAATCATGTTTAAATATAAATAAATCAAGTACAAGGCTTACTGTGTTTGTCTCAAAGTACTTCACTGGTGCACAGATGGGCTGAGGGGTTGATAGCTTGGCATGTGAAGAATCATTTCCCTCTAAGTTGATATGCAGGGCAATCTTCCTGATTTAGTGGTCCATTGTTTTTTGCTGAAACGACTTTTCACCCTCCACCCAAATAATGGACAATTACTTATTTTTCGATGATAGTTAAATAGTCCTCCGTGCATTTCTTTCCCGGCACCATGCTAGTTCCAAATATCCCAAAAGGACTTTAGGGTGTTGTTGAGGATGTGTGAGTGGATCAATAAAGGTGAAGTTAACATGGAAATGAGCTCCTCTTTGTAGTGGAGGCTGGGGAGTTGTTTAGTCCTTGGCGATGAGCTGAGCTCGCACATTCAATTATGTTTCGTAAGTGGCACCTCGCTGTCCATCTGGAAAACTAAATTATATTTAATCATATCCATTAGGTTTATGTATCCCTTGAAGAGTGAGACATTTTGCTGTTAAATCCACTCGCTTAAGTCATATGTCACAATTATTACGGTAGTTTTTATTGTTAATAATATAGCCAAGGATATTACTCTAGAGATCCTGGCAATTTGGTTATTGCTGAATAATGTGACATTTAATATAACTTAAAAAATATGATGCTTTCTTTCTGTGCTGCATGACCTTCAGACTATACTTCCCCTTTAATATGATCTGGGGTTTTGTCCTGATCTAGTTAAGATGAATGTCAAACCTGTTACCTCAATGTATTCTCTTGATTTTTGCAGACCATATTCATATACTGCTACATTGTATTAGATGAGCAGTTGTTAGCTGCAGGGCTCGCTTGTTCCCAGTGGAAAATAAAAGCCAAATATAGCATGAAAAAATATATTTTTCCCTGGTGTTCTGTGGCTAACTAATATTGAAAATAAGGCATAGAGTAGACTAGGCTTGGGCGGTATCTATTTTTTCATACCTTCATACCGTCTTGCTGTTTTAGCAGGGTATACGGTAATACCGTCATATACCGTGTGTTGTGTAAAAAAAAATCTTTGTGTGGCGAAATATTGATCTGAACTCCATTCAGAAAACCAGCATTTTAAAAGTTGTTTACTTGTCTTGTGGACAGACCTGACAAAACATGAATTTTTACTAATCTTCATCATGATATAGTTATTTCAGCGTCCCTTTTATCCCTTTATTGCAATTATATCACAGCAAAATCTGTTTATTTTTGGTTAATACCGCTGTCATAGCAACCGTGCTATCATGCCCCCGATCGATCCCGATGTAACGTTACTTCCGGAAGAAAGTAGCGAAATTCACAGAGTTGTATGTTCCTCCGGATGATGTTATGAATCCAGACATGATGCCATTTTAGTTTTCAGACGTATCTGGGACTTCCACAACAGGTACAAAGCAGCAATAGTTGTTATTTCTGCCGTGGTTGATAAAAGAAACGTTGTAGGTGCTTACAGCGATGCACTGGCAGGAGTCCCACGAGTAACATGAATAAACACAAATACATAGCATATATGTATAAGTTTAATAGAAAGAGGAGCGTCTGTACTTTTGACGGGATTTCTAAATACCCTGGTATACCGTAATACTCTGATACCGCAAACAAACTCGACAATCTCATTCTTACATATTACATCTTGAAAATTATATATAGAGATATTTGAAAATACATAAGCGCTACCTTAAAAGGCATTTATCTTTACCTAACAATACATCATTCTGACCCCCTGGCTGTTAAGTTGGACAGTAAGTCCCCAGGATAAATAAAGATGGAGGTATCATCTGTGTTTATGGAGAGCAGCAGGGAGGAGGGGGACTACAATGACTGCACTGACTGTTTATTTTTATCAGGGCATTAGCAGATTAGGCACTCAAACTAACAAGGTCATCAAACTCTGATGGCGGAGAGCAGCAGACCTCTGCTAAGCGGCTGGCGGAGAGAAAGGGAGAGAAGAGGAGATTTGGTGTGTTATAGTGGGTTTCACTTCACTCCCGCGACATCACCTCAGCCTGACTTATTAGTGCTTTTAATGATCCGAAGGGCACAGAGATATCATTTCTTTAGCTACGATCCCCAGATTCCCTGCGAGCGGCTGCTGTGACGGCTCACTGCATTGTGCTGACACGTCGCCACATGTCTTTTGATTAAGCAAGTGTTCCGCGTACATTTCAATCTGCTTTTGTTGTTATGCCAAAGTTCATCTACTGAGTAGTTTCAAGCAGCTTTTAGATTGATTTGATACTTGCTGAAGTAGATTTATTTCCAGGTCAGCCTGTTTTGGCATGTTTGGGGCTTCTCGCTTAACTCCTGGACAGACTGGTCTCGTTCCCTGTTCGTAGTATTACTGCCAAAAGTAATGCACTGTAATTCGTACATATACCACGTAATTGCGAGATATGCGGCCCAGGTTTAAAAGACACAAAGACACGTTCTGGGTGGGCGGGGGAGGAGGCGAGTGGCTCCAACACAGGCAGGACTTTCACAGACTTTCGAGTCTGTGTGTATAATGCGAACGTCACATGTATTTAAACTGGAAGTAGGAACTAGGGATCGTATTGTTGCCTAAACCTAACAAAGTATTTTTGTAGCCTAAACCTACCAAATTAGTCCTGTTTCATGACATGTGTATCATGCGACCGAGCCATGTATTTAAACCCGGAAGACATATTCGTATATATTATACGAACTGCAATACTTTTTGTATGATATTATACGAACGGTTTATGAGAATGCGTTGACCCGTTATAGCGTTTAATAGCCAAGAAAAATATTTTTTTTCCAGCACAATTGAAGAGTAAAAATCATCCCACACGAAAAAAAAAAAAGGTTTTTCTCCCAATTCTCAAGAATGGGTGATAAACGCACTTTTCAAAGCTCTCACCATTAGGTTTCTTTTAGATATTTTCCGAAGCAGAAAGATGTCATAGGGGATAGCGGCTGACATACTTGCAAGCTGAGTCATTCAGCAAGGAAATGAAGCAAATAATGGCTTGGTTTGGAACACTTGAGCAGCATACGGCAGGTGGAAACAAGGGGGGAGGCTCTAATTCTGCTCTCAACCCAGCTGGTCCTAAAGCAAGGACTGCAGCTAATCTCACTGACCGCTCCGTTTCCCACTGAGCGGTTCCAGCCGAAGGAACTGTGCCAAGAGGTGCGGCGCCTCTCTTCAAATCACCTTTCTCCAGGCTTTACAAGGCTCTCTCCGGTTATAATCGCAACATAATCATGCCCACTACATCTATTGATCTGTTCACAGCACACTTCCAGTGGAGCAGCCAAATGGTATCCTCAGGCGAAGCTCTTGCCAAGAGAGATATGATGACACCAATTAGATTACACTGATATTCAAATACACAACAGGTTTACTGGGCGACAGACTTACTCGGCTTACGGTGAAGCTCGGTAATTTATCCAGTTGTCGCACTGTCCCAGAAGTCCCTCAATGTCATGCTAATTAATTATTTATCGTCACCTAAACGTGCTAATTAATTGTCAGTTTAAGGGCATGCTTTTATGGAAGACATATTCAATCTGTCTCTGGGGATCACTTTCATCATAGTATACATACCATTTATTTATTAATATCCTGCTAATTCTTTTTAAAGTAGACATAGTGAAGGTCAGAGAGGAAGAAAAAAAGCACAGTGATTTGTGAGTGAAGCCCACTGACATTTATCCCTTCCCGTGGACTTTCAAGATCTGTTTAGAAAGATGCCTTTACCCCCTTTCCTTATTCTCAAAGTGAATGTCAAGGACAGGCGTAAACAGCGATGCCATACCTCATTACTGGTCATATTTATTCTCAGGAGATGCCCTTATCACGGTGTTTATAATTAAATGGATGAGACTGCAATTTTGAAAAGATCTGTCATTTTTCTCACTCCAAGTTCCGGGTGGAGGGGGGGGGGGGGGGGGGGGGGGGTTGTTTAATGGATGAGCTATTTGTCTTTTCCAGCCATGATGCATGTTATATGCTTTTCATCTCGTTGTAAGATCAGGCAATCACATTTTGAGTGGGTCTAATTATAGCAGCCTCCCATGAGTTGGCATTAAACTACCGACGCACGCAGACATCTGGTATTCAAATAATTGGCACGCTTAGAAAGGGTCCATGGCATTTTACAGATGTTCCTGTGCACTGTTTAAAATGTGTCAAGACACCCATTAGCTGGTTCTGAGATGACACCCAATGTGCAAGAAACTGTAACTAGGAATTCAAACCTCCTAACTTCGAATGCCCCTTCTGGTGTAAAGGGCACATCAAATGCCACATCTTCAGATCTTGAAACATACCACAAAAAAAAAAAATCAACAATAAAAAAAGGAGATTAAAGTTTAATTGGAGTTTACTCATTATTATATTTGTTGGAGGACAGACTTTTTGTGCCACAAAGTTAGGGCTTTCCCGAATACCATTTTTTGGGCTTCAGAGCTTCGGAAATAATCAGCAGCGAATGATCGAAGCTTCGGCGAGGGCAGCTGCTGAGCAGCACGACTCAGGAAGGACTGAGCCAACCGGTGCTGCACCAGAGCACAGTGCCATTACGCACGGCCGTTCACCTTCATTAAATCCCCTGAAAATGACACCAGGCTGCTGCAGTATAACTATACAGACCTCTACACACATCAGACAGTTATAACTCGACTCAGACCCAGACATTTTTCGGTTCTAGGCGGAGATAGGTGGGATAGCGATGCAGTGTTTACACTGTATTAATTAACCTATAGCAACTTTTCCTCTGCTCTTCGCTTAATCCCGACAGAACACCATGGTTGAATTTCAGCCTGCATGAATTTCTGCCTAACATTGTTGAAACAGAGCAGCTAATATTGGTAGCAAGAGCAACAAGTTGGCGGACTGCTGACATGTTTTTCGGGTAAATTAACCTGTTCTTCACCAGAGTCCCGAGGATAAACTCATATTAAACTCATATATTCATTTTGGGCATGTCGTTTTCGAGCCAGAGGCCTGGTGAAGAAGAGGTTGAAGGCATTACCTTTTAAGGATTCTGTTATTCTCTAGTAAAAAAATTTTTTTTAAATTGGTGCAACATTGCTTAAACATTCATAACATCGACTGTTAGCTTTATGTTAACACTCTCTCAGCATATACACACTGGCTCTGGTCGCTACTGTATAATAAGTGAATAATTTAGATTTATGTCTTCTACAGTAGTCTTTAGTACAATCAGCAAATGATGTTACATTGATAGATTAGAAAGTAGTGTGGGCTAGAATATCACCTGGACATGAAACACACTGTGATAAACAACCCAGAGATGGTTAAAAATGTTGGTACTATTCTACTATCTCCATGATGCTCTGCACCTATGTGACTCATAAATATAAGCATTTTATGTGGTCTAAGTAAAATCTAGGACAGTGGGCTATTAATGGCCAAGGGACTCCTCTCCTGGGGCAACAGTGTTAATCGGAGCAATAGGTCTCCTTCCTGCTGGATCAATGTCAGCACAAATTTCAGATTGCTTTCCTGATGTGCGCCAAGTTATCTGTGATTCAACTTTAATAGGTTATTGAACGGAGCCAGCATTTAGGGAGCAGGGCCGTATTTCACATTATTGACAATCAAATGCACACAACTTTCTCATTAGCATGCATTAGGAAAACACAGAATTAATCTTGACAACACCATTGGGGAACATGACTAGAGTTACACGCTTGTTTAAACAAACATGCCTAACAGTGGCTCGGTATCACGTGAGGAGGGGACATGAGGGGCATAGGTAAATACAGCCTGACAGACGTGACACTGGACAAAAAGATATTGTGCTAAGGAGAAGCAAAAAAAAGCGGTGCGCAGAGACAACAGTGTAGCTTCTAAAAATAAATTCAACATTGCATTATACATGTATAACGATAAAGCAATCCACAATATCATCTTTAATGTTGCAAGACCTCTGTGCATCACGGCTTCGCTCATTGTCATTTTGGATAAAAATCACGGTTTTCAGCATGAATGCCACTTCAAAGATTTGTAGTGCATAAATCTACTATCTCTGTTGTGCAGGGCAAAATAGGTCTAGATATTTCACATTTATTTGACCAACAAACTCGTATCAAAGCTACCATGTAGGGTAATGGATAGTCATCAATTTTCATATTCTTTACAATTACACTGAAGTACACACACACACACACAGGCACGCACACACACATGTAGCACGCACGCACGCACGCACACATGCACACACGTGTGCAGTAACAGCTATGCAAATGCTACGTCCAAATGACATTAGGACTCATGATGGCCGTGATTCTCCTGCTTTAAGCAAGCTCATTACACTGTAATGCATTTGCTCTGACAGTTCCTAAGCAAAATGCAGCACTTGGATGACAAAATGAGTGGTGGCAATTCAAACTGGCTGTGCTAAATCAGATGACATTTCACTGCAGCTGAAGGTCAAGTGTTTTGTCAACATGGACAGAGCCTGACGACGAAGCTGCCAACATCAGGTGAAGGATTTACAGTCCACGTTACCTCAAACAAGATGTGGACACAACGTGTCTGAGAGAAAGGGAGGTTATTGTATGTTGTTAAAAAGGTAGATTTAGACTGTTACAATAAATTGTATTTAGAGTGATATCCATATAGGGAGCGTAATGTGCTGTTATTATTGTGAAGATAGGCAGAAAGTGCAGAACAAAAACAAACAATAGGACGCAAGAAAAATCAATTAATCATTTTTATAATGAAATTGTAATTTGAATAGGTGCAATTTTCAAATTCCAATTTAATTGAAACTGATTTAATTAAGTGTCTAAACAAGGTGTAGCAAGTGGAAATTTAAGTCAATAACTGATGATGGAAAATGTACTACAGCTGTAGCTAATTGATCTTAATTCTGTGAGTTAGTGAAACAACAACAAAGAAATAATGGCTGTTGTCTGGTTAATACACTCACTGTACTCCAGGGTCTGTGGTATTGACATTTATATTATTTTTGATAAAAAGTGAAAAGGCTGTGTGTTTTTGCTGTTCAAAAAACATACAAATAGTAAATACTGACAACTACATTGTTTATAGAGTGCTGCAGGAATTGAAAAGAAAATGAATTAGCATTTTTGCACTTTCAGTTCCCTCGTCTCGAAGTCAATATTTTTTTTTTTAATGTGTTTTTACTTAGATGCCTGAAATAAGGAATGTTCATGTTTTGTTCTACAACATTAATACTTACACTTCAAAAATCATAAAAGTGGCGTTCATTAGTTAAGATTATCTTCCTGAACAAGATGTGATGTATCATAAACTTTTGATTGCCACAACATGTACTTTCTGCAATAATCCAAAATCTTCTTGTCGACGGTAACCAGGGCGATACTAACTGGTTGGCCTACAAAAATATGTCATCCCTGCAACACACACAGACTACTACTACTACTACTACTAATAATAATAATAATAATAATAATAGCACCTTTTACAACAAAGTTACGAAGTGCTTCACAACAGAAAAAAAAAAACAGAATTAAATGAAATGACAATAAAATAAAAGCATAATAAAAAGAACATAAAAGAATAAACTCAAATAAGCATACGATAAGATAAAACTATTTGATTGTTAGACATACACCACAAGGAATTAATTAGCACATTTTAAAAAGTGTGTTTTTAAGAGATTAAAGGTTTTTAATCAGAATTTAGATCTGTGAAGCAGTCAGTCTGTGAAGATAATTTTAGCTCAAGCTAAAATACCAATATGTTCAGTTTATAGAAAATTATGCCTATTTTAATCACAGTTGCAATATTGGTCAGAAAAATCACAAATAGAAATGTCTTTCTCAAATCTCAGTAAGCACTGGAGCCCACGGACAGAATTTGTATTTATTTTTTACATTTTGTTGGTTATTGTGACAACAGTTGCTCTTGCACAGCAATAGTAAAAAAAGCTAATCTAAATTTGCTGAAAATCTTGAATCTGCCATTGATTCCTTTTAGTTTTATAAAACAGTGTGAAGACATAAGCAGGGTCCCTCCACAGCAAATGGCCTCAATGATGGCCAGTAGGAGCTACTGACATTAGGAGAGCAATAACTTGAATTATTCAGCATTTCCTATCATAGCGTATTGTTCCATAAGCTTGGTGTATATTATTAAGCAATATAGAATGTCAGGGAATTTCAGTCGGTCTGAACATTACAGTGGAGAAAAAAAATGTGTTTGGTGCATTTGCTGCTGACCCAACCTCGAAGCCATTTGACAAATTATTGCATGCATCTCCCAAGAGGAAGCCACGAGGTATGCCAAATGTCATCATATATAGGAAGGCCTGTTCAGGTGGTTTACACCACAGAGTCATATAGATTCGGACAAAATATCACACCTGTCATGACACCTTAGTGTTTATGTACTACAGTTCAATCCGTGCTTGCATAAACTGTAGCCAACAGTAATGTAGCCAGAGAGGGAAAAGGAGACAGGAAAGGGCTGTTAAAAAGCATGTCCGTTATATGTGTGTGTGGCAACAAACACGAAAAAGCAGCAAGGGGCACAGGCAAGTGTGTGACATTAGACATAATTCAGAATAAGGGCCAAGTGTCCAGCCAAGCGGACAGACGAGGCCTTCATGTCCAGACTATGCCAGGGGTAAATATTCACTATGACATTTGTGCTGTATGCTATTTCCATCGGCTGAATTGTAGCCGACTGACATTTTCATCCACGTTACCCTGGCCATGATTTCTACATTTCAAATCTATTTAAAATATCAACAGTGAGTGGGAACACCGAACAATAGATAGTAAGGTGTTCATGGTGTTCTTGCAATGAAAGGGTGATATAACACCTCTCTGACACAGCCTCACCCTCACAGTATGAGTTCAGATTTCTGAGCTTTTGACCATATCTATTTTAGTTTTGAGTTTTTCTGCCTTATTTTGCAGTGCCCGTTCAAAACAGGCCTGTTTGAAATGGGCTGAATGCTTGGCCTCCGGTATTGCTGCTTGCAGCTTTCTCGAGAATGCAAATAACTTCACTCTCAACACTGTGCTTCCTTTGGT